>VDFB02000008.1:39628031-39663179 GCA_007258455.2 Sequoia sempervirens
ACAAAACGTATTATATTTGCTTCAGCTTTACTTTGTAATTTTTTACCATCTTTTCTATAATTAGAAATGAAATCTGCAAGACAAATGTTTCATAGTGTTGTTGGTCGTGCTAGATAGTAATCTATCAACGATTTTGATGTTACGTTTTCTGAATCATCCGGTTCTTTGCTCAATTGTTTAGTTGATTTTAAGACAAATGTTCTCTCGTCCTCATTTCTTGTATCAATGAATACACATTTTCTTGAACTATAGTTTAATGGAAGTGATAAAGCAATGTGTGTTTCTTGTTGCGAAGACATTTGTTGTAAATTGAGTAATGTGTTTCCTAGTTTACTAATCATATTTATTACATCGATACTATTTTGTTCATGATCTTTACGAATTCTTTTGAATGCATTTGTCATTGACCTGTCTACTTTTTTCATATATGAGCTACAATACATAGCCGCTGCATATGCATTCAATACAAATTGTGCATTTGTATTTGCTTTCCATATTTCAAGCATTGTTCTAGCAAAACTATTATTCCATATGTCTGATGGTTTCCTTTTCAAAAATATTGTCGGCCTATGGATTGTAGACTTGATGGCAATTATGTATTCATCTTCACTAATATTCATTTCGTCTATGAACATTTGAAATGAGATTGATTTGTCATAGTTTGCTTGTTGTAAAGTGGAAAGTATTTTTGATGCTGCTGAAATCACATTTTCGTCATTGGTTTTAGTTGGTTCCAAAATTGTAGTTTTCTTCATTGGCGGGAGCGGAAAATTATATCTACAAGTTTGCTTCTTCAACCTTCGACATTGTTTTGTGTGGTGATGTTTGTGCATTATAGCTATATCTAGATGTAGATGTTCAGTGTTACAAGTAATGTAGTTGTCTACAAAATATTCAATAGTTATGTTACTATCTCTTCCGTAAATTGGTGCTTGTCTAATCCACAAGAGGAAATGATCATGCTCATTTCCACGATTTTGAAATTTGGTTATGGAGAAATAATCTGAAATGGTTCCAAAAAAGGAATTGTCTGTTAATATTAATTTTGACATTGCATTAATTCTATGCCTATAATAGCGTGCACATGTAATTAGATCTCTTCTAATCAAATGAATTCTTCCATCTTCGATTGTACTATTTGATTGTTCATGGTTGGTTGCTTTTTGATATGTACGATGTAGTTCTTCAAGTGTTTAGGTTAATGGTTCCCAATATTGTTCAACACTTGTAAATGTAACAAAAAAAGTTTGTGGTCCAAGTTGTCTTATCATCGCAAATAGATTTTTTTTTAGTTGATGCAAATAATCTAGAGATATTCTTATTTTTTTGAAATCAACATAACCATTGTTGGATTTAAGAATATTTTCTAAATTAGGTTTATGTTTCACATCTTTTGCTAGTAGTCTTCTCCCTTTTAATTGCCCCTTACGTAATCTCACCCATATTGTGGATATCACTTGTTGCATTAGAATTTTAATGGTTTTGAAGAATAGGTTTGTAGTGTGGTAAGCAAATTTCCTATTTGAATGTTGTAATTCCCACTTTACAATTTTTTGATATGAATATCTTTTGACAATGTCCTCATCACGTGGATTGCCAAAGAACAGTGTAGGGAAATTCATCTCTTCAGCGTATTTATCTTTAAATATTCCAATTGGATTATTTCCTTTTGCTGGTGCAATTTCTATGATCTTGTCTTGCATTTCATGTATGCACTTAGATTCAGTGAAACCATGTATCAATGTTTCACTAGGTATTTCATTTTCAATATCGCTTTCAACATCGTTGTCGCTTGTATTGTTATCACTTGTTGTGTCTTTTGCACTATCTAGTCGTAGAATTTCAATCCAGTCTTTGTTTATCTCAACATTCTCCATCTTGTATAATTTTTTGTTTGATAATTGATCCAACGCTTTCATTATCATATTTGCACATACCATTCCTGTTTGGTATGCATTTTTATACTGCAAGCATCTTTTAAGAGCAACAGCTATTGTCGATGTTTCGTTCGTTGAACGTGGCAATGCTCGTTGTATGATATCAGAGTTAACTGGTACATTTATAATAGACCCAGTCAAACCTAATTGTGAATTTTTGTAGATCCTAATTGCCAAATTTGCGCAAATGCAATTCTAAGGGACACTAGTCGTTCTTCTAGTTGTGTCAACATTGCCACATATCCTAATGGATTATTTGTTCGGATGTAATTTGGAGTTGCATATTTTGGTAATTTACATTCTTTCAACGATGCTTTGCATTTGGAACAAATATAGTTTGTTGTTGTGAAATTTGTTTATTTGTGGACAAGCTGTAATACATTTTCATTTCTTTGTCTTTCAAAGTTGTAATGTCTTTTTAAAATGCAACATTTGACAAATTGAACATACATATCTAGGTGTATCTTCAATTTGTTTTTTGAACAATTCAATGGCTGATTTTGAAATTCCTTTTTCCAACTTTGTACATGTTGCAATATTTTTTGAACGTATTTGTTTTTTGATTTTTCGTAGTGAGTTGACTGTATATTGTTGAATGTTTTCAATTTGATTGAATTTGATCTTGTTGTTTTTGTTGGTGTTTCTAATTAGTTTTTTAATTTGACGAAGTGATGCAGTTGAATTGATATTAGTCGAATGTAGTTGATATGATAGAAGTGGCTCAAAGTGTCCATGAAGAGGATTTGTATCATGGAAAAGGATAGAGTGTGATTCTACATTAGATGATTCATTAAAATGCAAATATTTATGCGTTGTTCTTACTGACCAAACCTTTATTTGTATGCCTAGCCATTTGGATAGCCACTTAATACAAAATGTGTCTCCCCATAATCCAATTTCTTCATTATTTGTGGTTGGCATAGCTGATTTTTGCATTCTCCGAAAATAAGTTTCAATGTTGTCTATTTTATGCAGTACATCTAATGTATTTGGATGTAATTCATTGTTATATGACCAAGTTGCTTCTTCATCACCTTTTGAATAGCATTTTATAAAGTAATCAATTGCTCCATTGCGTAATTCAGATGAGGTGTAGCGATGATTAAGTAGAAATGCTAATGAATCAAAAAGACAATCTCCTACATTGTACTTAAATGTATTACTTCTAAATAGGCCCTCAATTCTAAGCGCATCATCAATATTATATACTTGACAACGATTCAATAATGTATAATTTTCTACATCTATGATTTCTTTTGCTTTTCCTTGTATATTTTCTATTTTTCTCTTCATTTTTGTGAGGAAAAAAAGATTTGTTGACAAGTAAAGAACAAAGGTTTGATGTACCTGATATGTTTATGAAGAGAACACTTAGTAGTTGTGCTTGTATTTAATTTGTAAAATAATAGTTTTAGGATCTTCTCTTCTTGCTTTAGGGTCTACAATACGAAAATGTCATTGTTATTAATTTTATGGAGTTCAAGTTGTAACATATTAAGTTTATTGAAATTATATTTATTTATTTTATTATGCAAAAACTAGTTTGTAAATCTACTCATGTCTATATCAAACTTAACATATGATTATATAAAAAATATATTTTGCTCACATTCATATCTATTATTCTTCATAGTACGTAGAAGTTGTCACATGACTAATTTACTTTTGCAAGATGACATAATGAGTAAATCAAATATCTTTGTTTTAACTATGGTATGTAAACAACAAAATTGAAATCTATAGATTGAATTGTTCACACATGTATTTTGTTAGAGCAATTCTCATTAAATTTATATATTTTGTAAACCTTGTATGAAGTTTGTAATCCATATTTAACATATATGATTATGTGAAATGATATGATATTTAATCTCTTAGATATGATGGAGAATCCATATACAAAACTATTTAGGTGCATTCTTATTTAGATATCAAGTATTCACAATTTTCTACTTTAGCCTTCATAGATTGTATAAATGACATACTAAATATGATTATTGTAACTACATCTATTTATATAAATTGGATTTGTATTGTAGTGGAAATTTATATAGAATGAGACGTTTGTTATTTTATAAAGATGATAAATGATATATTGCAAAATGCATTCATACTACAAAACATTTCAGACTCTAAATTATTGTTCTCACAATGTCACCCTATCTAGACAATTAGATATGCACATTTAGAAGATTCCAAAAACATAAGAAAACTATAGGTAAAGTTTATCATAAGAATACTATGCTTCAAATTGTATTGTTAAATACAAAAAACAAAAAATATATGGAATTGTGCGAACTAGATAGAGCTTCCCTATGGAGAAGAAACATTAACAACTTCCTCAGAAGAAATTGTATCTAAAGTGAATGCCGATATTGGAGATGTGGTAGGGGCTGGAGGAGGAACATGTTTCTTCATGTAAATCGATGTACAAGCAATACCAACTTCATACAAATTACTAATATCATAATTGATATTGTTTTGCTCGTTTCTCTCAAGACTGTCAACTGCAAATCGAGAATCTATCAAGAATGGGAATGTATCTTGACTTTCAATTTCTTTGGGAAAATTCAATTTCTCAGTATTCATCATTGAAGTCATATCATTTTTGGAACAACTAACTAGAATAGGGCTATCAGTAGAGCTAATATTGGGCTCGAAGCATGGCAATGAAGATGAACTTACAAAATTGGGATTCTAACAAAAGATATCAAAATTGACAGATTCAAATGTACTTGGAAAATGCATGCCAAAGTTTGTAATAGAATTATCAAAGATATAGTCTTGCAATGGTATTCTAGTATCAATATTGGTACTACAGATGACACTAATATCTTTTGGATCAGAAATAGGAAGATCTAATTTGTTGTAATGAAGGTCAAGAAGGGATTGATTGTCATCCATCATATTTGGAAAACATTGTATATCATTAACAATGTTCTCTTGAGAAATATTGTTATTAGTCATGGGATCTGATCCTACTTCTTTTATTCTTAAACTGCTTGAGCTCTTCTGAAGCAAAGTTTGTTTCAAAAATTTACTGGATTGTGATAGGTCTCCTGGGTTTGAATTGGTATAGTTGAAATTTGTGATTGCCTTATTTCCTTTAATGGATATTGCAGCCATATCATAAGCATAGGCAGCTTGTTCAACAGTTACAAAACTTCCCAGCCATTGTCATTTTTTCAATTTATTATTCTAAATTTATGCAACATAGCTACCCCAAGGACGGTGCCTAACACCTCTATATGACCTAATTTTTACAAATTTTTTAGACTCAACATAACTCAAACATAGCTCTTTGTTTTCCTCTACTTTCTCTTTGCATCGATCAGATGCACACTATTTTCCAAATATATTCTTTGAGTTCTTTTTTTTATTCTTGATTCAGGTTCACATAATTCAGGAGCAGGTTCCTTTGACAAGTCACTAGATGGTTTAGAATTGATATAAAGGAAATTGGTGATTGCATTATTTCCTGCAATTGCAATTGCAGCTTTATCATAAGCATGGGCTGCTTCTTCTGCACTGCCAAAAGTTCCAAGCCATTGTTGCTTCTTTAAGTTGGGGTTATAGATTTCTGCACCATAACTACCCGATCTTTTTCTGACACCTTTGTATCTTTTCTCCATTGCTTCGTTTAATTTTCTAAAGCACAATTGACACTTTGTCAAAACATTTTCCTATCTAACATGGGTGAAGCCACATAAGTGGTTTACACTTTTGAAGAGGAAGGAAATTTTGAATTTTTCCCATTCTTCATATCAAATGGGTTCGACTGAACCCTATGGTTCGACCAAACCATTTAATTGGTTCGGTCAAACCATAGGGTTCGGCCAAACCAATGGTTCGGCCGAACCAGTCACCACCCCCATAAAAATTAATATTTAAGTGGGTTCGGCCAAACCTTGGTTCGGCCGAACCCATTGAATATGACAAACAAAAAAAAACCCATTTAATTTCTTTTTTTAAATTGCATGGATTGGTGGTTCGGCCGAACCCATGTTCGACCAAATCTTTCCGAGATGTTCGGCCGAACCCCTCTTTTTTCACCCTTACTTCCTAAGGCACCAGAATTGTTGAAAATTTTGCGTTTCGAAGCTCGATTTGAGAATGAAAATGGAGAAGATCTCAAAAACCCAACTAGTATCGGGTTCCCCTCAAAACGAGCTATCCAACGAATAAATTTTAGTATGTTTTGATTATATTATCTATCTGTTTTTTAAGTTTTATTAAATATAGGTTTTTCACTGAAAACAAAACTCTCATGCGCAAGTGGAAAAATAGAAGATTATCAAAAAAAAAAATTAAAAATATGAGTGCACCAGATATTGGAGTCCTTGATCCAACAAAAAATTTTGATACATCTGATAAAAGTTATCGTTATCTGATTAGTGTTATGTCGAATTGTAATTGTTTGACTTTAAACTTGATTAAAGAAAAAATATTCAATAAAAAACTATCTAACCAAGTGGAAGCACTAGATATGGAGTTAAAAATCTAAATTTGAAAAGAATTGGAATTTTATCTTTCAAGGAAAAAAAGTTATGCGTTATACGATGTGCGTCACTTTTTTTAAAATGTTTTTTTGAAAAACCAATTTTTGTGGAGATGGAAAAAGAAGTGCAATCTGATTCCAAAAAAATTGAAAAAAATATTTTTAGAATCTATAGACAAAATATGACAAGACTCTAGTTTGTATCATCTTCAAATTCTTTACTGTTTAATCGCTATAGGTGCCCGAATGTGGAGATTGTGTTTAAAAAATATCAGTGTCCAGTTTGGCCAAAAATTGTAAACCACTATTGTGGGATCACCCACATATATGCATTTCTAATGTTGTATCAAGTGCAAATTGAAATTTAATAATGCAAATTTGATAACAAAGAATTACGTATAGGAAACACAACATAGATCAGAATAGAATAAATTCACAACTTATTTATTTATCTAAAAGTTTTTAGCATATTCATAGAGTAACTGTATTTTATTTCTAAGAAATAGTCAAATGCCAAATATATAAAATATGAGTAATACACTTGCTACAGCTAATATTATAAAATGAGATTTTTTTTTACCAAGATGAGCAATGCAAAGAGGATCAACATTTCTGTTATCAAAATTGCAAATCCCATTAACATCATCTTGTCATAGCCATTGTCAACATTTGTATTCCTTTTGCATAATTTGCTCATTCTGTTGTCTTGATGTCCTTCAGCTGCAAAAGATGATGGTTTTAAATATGCATTCTAATGACAAATTGCTTTCTCAAAAATGAGAAATTTTCACAATTCCAATGACATAACTCCTAGATTTTTTTTGTCAAAACAAAGAAATCTTAGGAAATTAAAAAATTTCAACTATGGCCCACATTGAAATCTCATGTGAAAATTCCTTTGATGATGATTAAATACACTGAAAAGGCTACACATGAACCTTTACTTTATATGATTTTTGGGAGTATCATCAACTTACTTCTTTCCATCTATGAACTACTCAGTTTAAGCTAATCATGTCGATTACAACTACAAGGGAAACCAAGTTTTTCAACTCTGGTCAAGATTGAAATTTAATGAGATGATACCCTTTATATCATAGGGGTCAATGTGTGCTTGTCTAGCCATGCTAATGCCACCTGACAACAGAGATATTGTTTTACAGTTACTCACAAAAAATGTCATTCCTAGAATTTATACAAAATTTAATGGTAGACATTTTTTGCAACTTCAGTTTCAGTTATAACATTTTTCCATTGTTGGTATTTGTCATCTTTTATTTTTGACAAAGAGGATTTTGCGCAATACCTAGATGCTTGTTAAGGTGAAAAGTTCCTAAATTAGGACATTGATGCTAACATCTTTTCCAGGTTGAAAATTTTTGAGTCCTATTGGATGTGCTTTATTCATTTTCTACTATCGAGTGTGCTAACAGCTCTCAAGTTTGACCACAATACTATCTTTTGTTTACCTCAAGCCTTTTGATGTTCTTCAACAAAAGACACTATAGATTCATATTCTGAGAAGCATATGTATTATATTTCATGACACAATACTCTTTACAATATAGTGGTCAATGTGAGCTTCTCTACCTATGATCATGGCCATTACACTTGTAAGGCAAACCAATTATTTCAAGTCTCTTGTAGATTGAAACTTCATGAAACAATACCCTTTATACCATAGTTGTCAATATGAGCTTGTGTAGCCATCATAAAGGTGCTTGACACACATATATTGCATTCTTTGTTATATTTTTCCATTTGCACTAATTGTCATCTTCTATTTTTCTCGAGGACAATTTTGGCAAATACATGGATAGGTGTTGGTATTGAAATACCATTTCCTCAATATTTAATGAACTATGGTTTGCATTCTTCAAATATGTAACATCATGTTTACGATATAGATACTTGCATTGGACAACTTTTATTTTAGCCAAAGCATTTTTAGTGTTAAACCATGTTGCATATACTATTAACTTCAAGAGTATAATGAAACAAAATTTAACACAAAAATGCTTTTGTCAAAACCAAACCTCTCCAATTCTACATAGTCAAAAAATCAATGATGTAAATAATGTATGCTTCATTTGGTTCCATGATAAGAATATAATTCCTAGGATGTCAATGTTGTTCTACATTTCATGTAATGTCCATTGAACTGTCTAGTGTAGGTACCTTTGATATGCACTAGTATGATTCATTTGGTGATAGCAAATGACTCATCTATTCATTCAGCAAACAGTGTGTGATGTGCAAGTTGATAAGATAATGACAAATCTAGAACAATCAATTTATAGTATGAAATTTCAAGTGTACAGTATGGTGCAACATAATATATCCATGATGAATCCTAATTAAAATCATTAATTGAACTAATCTAAATATAAAAGTTGCTATCAAAAGGTAATCTTATAACCAAACAAGTCAATCTAAACACGAAAGATACATGGGTTACAAAACATGAAAATAATGAGAGCCAAATTAAAGCATTTAAAACATAGTCACATTCCAAAACCTCTATATTCTCTAAAATACTTACTCATATTGAAAAAATTACATTTGTGATTGTAGTTGTATTATATAAGAATATTGAATGAGTACAAAGATGCATATAGTAAAAAATGTTTGAAAAATATTACACTTATTTTTTTATAGGTTTTGTTCATTATTGTTGAGTAGGAAATGTTAAGACAATTAAAATGTGAAACCCTACTAGAGGATTATTAAAAAGTGACACTTATTTTTTTATAGGTTTGTTAGTTACATGTTGATGATTCAAAGTCAAGAGTGTCAAATGTTTTTCTTTGGTTTTGTACTTAGAGGCCTATCATATTGATCACTACTAGAGGATAATTAAAAAGTGCAACTGATAAATAAGTATATGGTAGATGTGGTTTTTTACTCTAGCTTAGTTGGATTGGCAGAGAGTGATTGAGCATTCAAATTTGTTGATTAATTGTAGAAATATATGACATAGATAGTTATTTTATGGCATGTGTTTATGCACCCTTAAAGGGACTTGATAGAGTAAAAATAGTTCACGCCTTCACTAGCTATGTCACTTGTATCTTTTCGGTCAAAAGATTGATCTAACTTTGATGATTTGGGAGAAAAAATACAATAGAAAAGTAGCAAAGAGAACATACATCAGGATCACGCAAATTTCTAAACTTTCTTAAGTTAAAATGAAAATCTACTACCAAGTTTTCAAATGACCATCAACTTAATATTGCATACCCAACTAGGAAGTCTCATACACCAAGTTGGATTGTTGGCTAGGCTATGATCTTTCCAGCTACACACAATGACTACCCATATACCCCATATCTCTTCATTATGTGACTTGTGTTGTAGATTTAGTGTGTTGGCCTTAGATATTTGCAAATAATTTCAATATTCAAAAACAAATAAATAATCTGCACATCCAAAACTTCATAAACCCAGTGCAGAACAATAAAATATGTGTGCATTAAAAATCCATCAAATAGGCAAAAGCAAACCTTAACAATGATGCTGAAAACAGTCACTAATAGTATAGCAAGCAACTAAAATTGTAGCTTTAATCACTGAATTCTGAAATGGTCCAAAAAGATGGATTCAAAAAGGTCCTACAAGAACAAAAACCACAGAATCTGATTTGGATTCAAAAACCAAAGAAGGAACATGGAGTATTGTGAAGAAATTTTCATTAATTTGTTGGATGGCTGACAGACCAATCTTCTCATGTTGTGTTTGCTCCTCACTTCATTCAATGAAAATTTGATGATTATAGTACAGCGGTCCAAGGCTTTTTAGGCTAGTTTATTCAATTCCCAAGGGCTTCGAAATGATCATATTGTGTTGCAACCTTAAAATATCAGAGAAATCAGAGGTCGTTTGGTGACAGAGAACACCAAATTGATCTTTATTTGGGTATTGGGAAAATGAGGAACAGAGGCAGACTTGGAAATGTATGGTGGTGAAGAGTTAGGTTTATGTTGCAGGAAGCACCCAACACAAGCCTTTGGTAAAAAATCTTTTGGATTGAAAGAAGAAAGAAGAAGCCTGCCTCAATCTTGTTGTCTGAGGTGACTTCTTGTGTGTGAGATGAAGCAGTAATGTTGGCGGCTTGGAGAGCCAGATTTGAGATTAACCATACTATACAGTTATTAACTACTACTAATCATTATTTGGTTTTGAATAAACAAACGTACAGCTGAGAACTTATGTTTTATAATACTAAACAGCATTAAAATCTATTTACATGTTTGAAAATGAAAATCTTTCCAGATATTCTGAGAAATCCAAAGAAATACAAAATCCATTCAATAAAACATTCTTTATAAATCTGCAAACATTAAAACAATTTTCAATCTCAAAACAATAAAACAAATCTGAGGAAAAGAATGCACCTGTTTAAAATATTGATTCAGCTTATTTTCTTTGTCGAACACTACAAAGCACTTTAGAAACTCCCAGTTTTTTTCCCACACATTCGGAATTTGCGAACTCATAAGATGTATTTATAAAGCCTTAGATTTTTTTTTTATAACTATGGCAATAAATGAAGATTTGAAGAAAATCTTATTATTGATTTTTTTATCAAAAAACAATCTTCATACAATCATATTGTCGACCATCAGCTGCAATAATACAATCAATAGCCTCCATAGTCAATTGGAACAGTACAAAGCACTACCCACTACACCACTCTTCCACATTGAAAGCTCTTAAATCCATGTTGTACACTAATAAGTACAATTATTCGTTGATTTCTATGTCACTATCTTAAAGCCTCTTCACCAACCGAATAATATGTAAAAAACAAGTTGTCGTGTTTTCATTGTTTTAATTCTAATGTTGGGCTGCACAAAAATTATATTGTTCTCAAACAAAAGAAAAACACTATGCATGAACAAGAAGTTGTATTGTTCTCATTATTGTTATTCTAAAGTTGGGGTGCAAAAAAATTATTTCGATGCCAAACCATAAAAATGCACTATGGAGGAATAGTGTTGAAATCCGAATAGATGACAAAACCGTACAATATTAAAATTGATTACATCATCCAAAATATGACTGTAGTAATCTATTGTCCAATAGAATTTGACAAAATTTGTGTGAAAAGTATTAAATAAATATGACATAAAAATAAACTTTAGAAAAATTTGTACCCATAGTTTAATTCTTGACTTCTATTGGTTGGTATTTGCAAACATAATAGACCTAGGTGAAAGCATAAGTATACCTGCCACGGGCAGTAACTAATAATAAAAGTCAAAAACTTTTATAAGAAAACAAAAAGATCACTATCAGATTGAGAACGCTGGAAGAAAATGAGCCCGGTAAAAAATAACTGCGGAGGCTAATAATGGGTCACTGTTTCCTTTGTCTTAAAAAAAAATGTGCATTGACCGGTACCTGAAGAGCCGGGCTGAACCAGCACACTCTAAGCGTTGCCTGCTTAGGTGGCTGGTGTGGGCCCTCTTAACCGATCCTCTTTCCGTTTGCTGTTTCCGTTCCCAGTTGATCCCCCCTCCGACCACCGTACATGTATTTTTCAAACATTTTTCAAATGTTTATCCCGCCCATTCGTGCTGTAGAAATTTAGGTAAATTTTTCTTGCTACAGTCGCACCGTTTCAGAATACATGGGTGTTCACACAATGCAGTCACCATTTCACCATACATAAAAAATAGGTTTCATTTTCCAGCACGTAGGAATTATTCAGATATTATAGTTTGAAATGCTCCGGTACACATTTATGCAAAATGTGGAAGCATAGACAAGGCACACGAACTGTTTACCAAAATGCCTCAAAGAAATGTTAGGAATTCTCTATAAAATGTAATTCGCAGATGTAAAGCCAGACCTTGCAATCTTTGCCAACATCCTCCCTGCCTGTAACAAAATGGGAGCTATGGAACAGGGTAAGGACATCCATCACAGGATAAAGGAAAGATTTTTTTTTTTCAAATGATGTAGCTGCAACTGCTCTATTAGACATGTATGCAAGGTGTGGAAGCATAGACAAGGCACGCGAACTGTTTGACAGAATGCCTCCATGAAATGTGTTCTCCTGGAATACGCTGATTGCAGGGTATGCACAAAATGGATTTGTTGAAAAGACTTTAGAAACTTTCATGCAAATGTAATTGGCAGGTGTAAAGCCAAACCCTACAATCTTTGTCACCATCCTCCTAGCCTGTGTCGAACGGGAGCATTGGAACAGGGTATTGACATGCATCAAAGCATAAAGGATAGAGGAATTTTGTCATATGTAGTTGCAGCCGCCCTGGTGGACATGTATGCAAAATGTAGAAGCATAGACAGGGCACACAAATTGTTTGACACTGTGCCTCAAAGAAATTTGGTTTGAACAAAATGGATTTGTTGACAAATAGCAATAAAATATTTGTTGTAGGATATGAAAATAATTTGTTATCTTTAGGTTCCCTCTCAATTCTCCACCTCTCATTGTTGATTTTGTTATCTCTACACTTTGTCCTCCTATCGTGGCCAAGACTCCTAATGTTTCACCTCTATTTGTTTCCTCTCCAAATAGATGCTATTGATGCTCTAATATCATGTGGGGCATTATGCTAGGGAAGAAAATTAAACTATTCTCCCTTGTCTCCTTGTTCTTAGGTTTAGGATGACGTTGTTTCTTAGAATTTGGTTTGAAATAGGAAGAATGATCACCCAATTTAGAGGATGCAAGTTGCAAGGTTATTCAAAATATATTAATTTAAGACATACAATATTTGGTCAAATAAAATTCAAAGTTAGGAAATGTGTGGGTCACAAGAAAGTCTACTTGGATTTGGATTTGTAATGAAAGAGTAAATTCTATATGTCATAATGTTGCACAAGCATGCAAATGATGGGAATTATAACTTTTCAATGTGAATGAGCATTGCACTATAATTAGAAGATGTCATAATGTTGGGGTTGAAAGTGAGGAATAAATATTATTTCGATTTGCTTATTGATAATTTAAACCTACATAGATATATGATTTAATTGGAAATAATTGAATTAATTAGTGATATAAAGTTTCCACAATCCATAATGTTTATTGCTAAGTGATTTTTGGATTCGATTGTGTGCAAATTTTTTGCATCCAGAAATCACTTAGCAATTTGAATTAATGTCACACATTTCTTACTTTTAGTTAAGGACATGCTAAATGTAAACTTGTAGATGTTTTTAGTCTAATGAGGGCTAAACTTGTTGCATTTAATATGATTGCATGGATGCTAGTGGGAAATATAGCACATTATGTTTACATTATATTGAGAAAAAAGAATTATGCTAGGTAGTTTTGCCCAACTCTTATGGTACAAAATTTGCATAGTATCATTATATTGAACAACACCAAGTAGTTTAAGAAACACATACTTTTTTAAACAAGATTAAATATGTGATTAATTAATTTTTTTATTAGATTTGGCAATGCTAACAATAAGCTTAGCACAAATTGGGGTGATAACTAAAAAGTAAAACTCTATGCTATGGAGGATTTTTGTACTAGTTGGCCATTAGCGGGGATATACACATCGAGGGAATCACTTAAAAGATGGTGATTGAATTTTTCAATAAAAAAAAGAACAGAAATAAAGTGAAAAATAATATTGCTAAATACTAAACACAGATTCTATGGGGGTTTAGTTAGGTTTTTGACATAATGAATCAAAATTTGCAATCAAAAAACATGTTCTAATACACACTAACACAAAATAAATTGGAAATGATTGGTAAGAGGCCAACATATTTGACTCATACATTCATCTAATATGTAGGATTGATGATGATCTTAATTTAGTTTAATCCTTCATGATGCTTTTATACAATATTCATAGCCATATGTAATAGATAATTTTATGTGTCACCTATAACATGTTGATTACACATGCTATTTGTAGACACCTAAATTTTACCACCTTAAGGCTGTCATATTCATCCCATTTTAATCATCCTAGTGTCATGTTGTCAACTAACTCAGTCATTCCAACTAATCAATTAATTCTATATAATCATTTGTCAATCAACTAATATTGTCATTAAATTATTCTCATCACCTCACCTTGCCACCAATTTATCAACATCATATTTCACCTCAAGTTGGTTAATTATATTAATTAACTAATTTTTTTCCAATAAATCACTCCATGTTTAACTAATTGATTAATCATTATTAATTAATTAATTAATTATCTCCTAATTAATCTATGCACATATATACAATTAAAATAAATATTTAAATAATAATTATCCTCACTCACATTTCACTCATCAATCAAAGTCAATTAGGTGATGAGTTATTCTCATGTTTTAGTCATATCAATTTAGTTGTCTCCGCTTTTCAATAATCAATCAAATTAGTTAACTAATTAGTTGATCAAGTTAACTGTGAATCAAATAATTTGGCTAAACAATTGAATAGTAGTTGACTAAAAGATTAAATCAGTTGACTAATAATCTAGTTAGCTAATTGTTTAGTCATGTTAGTTGACTAATCAATCAATTGAGTTAATTGGTTAATCAAGCTAGTTAAATCTAAATCAAACCTCTAGTCCTCTAGATTGATTAAGTAAACCTTGGATGTTCATATTTTCACCTAATTCTTTTTATAAATCTATTGTTCCTTTTAGGAATTTAGTGATCCCTTTGAAAAACCTTTAATCCATTTCTAAATATTTGAATGTCATCTTCATCATGCTATTGAAGAGCTTGCACAATAGTTGCACATCTAAAAATCCATAAAAGAGTGACAAAATTGACTTCAAGCTCCATATGAGGTTTGCATGCGTTCAGAATAAGAATTCAATATTGTTGTTTTAAAATTTTAGTTTTATTCTAAATGCATTGCATACATTTTGGCATGCCTAATGGGACCATACTCCATCTAGATTCTATAATTTTTATTTATTTTTATATATTGTGTTAAAATTGGAAAAAATAACTATAATTTTTATTTTTCTCATAATGGTTATCCCATTATTCTTTTTCTTAAATTTTAATGTCTCCTTTTGAGATTCCATCCTTCCATTAATTTTTTTATTTATTATGGTACATCTAATAATTTCAATGTCATTTGACTCATTGTTTAAACTTGACATGTATCGTAGTGAAATCTTCAACAAATTTGCTATTGTAGTTGAGCAGATCTACATCCCCTTCTAAAATAATTAGCTATATATATTTTCAATCCATTGATAGATTGAGTGCTTGTAGTAAATGTTTAGAGTATGCTCCATCTTTGAGAAGTGATACAAATTAGTAGTGAAAGAATATTGCAAATAAGCAAGCAAAAGGAAACTAGTAAAGGAATTTCATTTAGAATTGATTTATAATTCTTGCACATGAGTCCTAAGCATTCCATGAGTCGATAGGGGGTTCTAAAGCTACCGTATATGATTTCTAGGCTACACTTTCTATGGATACAAATCATGGGTGTATTTTTAACCTTTATAATACAGCCCATGGCATATAATAGTCAATCTTCTATTAAAGGAGACCAACCTTTAGTTATCTTACAAATTATCATTTTGGTCAACAATTGAGAGGATTAGTTTATGTTTGTATAAAATACAAAGGTTTTGGGTGTGAGTAGGGCGGGTGGAGTATTTGTATTATTATTTGCATAGTGGAATTGTGTTGCTGCTATTTTTTCCACTTCACTCTATATCTATGGTTGACAATTTCTAGCAAGTCTTTCAAGTGGAAAGACTGGGAGTTCAAAAGATGGTAGTCTTAAGCTCATTTTTTCTTTGGAATAGACTATATGCTAAGATGTGTTCCTGATGCCAATTGCGAGAAACCCCACATATATGCATTTTCATTATTTATATAATTCATATTTTCTTATCATGCAAGTAATAGTGGGACACAACTCATATTTATCTATTTATTGTTGTTTTTCAATTCCTTGCCCTCCACAACATTGGTCATTGAATCCTACACTAGTTGTAAGCCTACCAATGAGTGAAGGACTTATCAATTCTCTAGCTAGATCTCCACATCCATCAATATTAGGAAATTTGAGAATTCTAGCATGAAAAAATTCTTAGTATATCCCTCTCTATAGGCTTGCAACCAAAATGATCTCTTCTAGAAGTGAAGTTGTTGAAGTTTATGTAAGTGTAGTGTAATACTATTGTTTCTTCTAGTTTGATCTCATTATGTATTTCATGAAAGCATGCCAACCATGTGCACCATTAGTACAAAGGTGATATTGGAATTGTAGAAATACCTTTCCACTACAATATATTAAAAAATAATTTAGATTGTCATTCTTACTAGGCACACTAGAGTTTTTTTATTGATTAGTCAACATCTAAAAATGAGAGTGGCCTTGTGTCCCACAAAGTAACGTGCCAAGAAATGTTAGCACCAAACATAATTGCTACATCATTGTCCCTTGGTAAAGTCTTCTAGTCTCCAATCTCCACATTTTGCATGATTAATTTGAGATTTGTTTATTATTACTAATCCTTTTTTGTTGTAGAAGACATCATGCATTAAAAGATTCAACTTCATAACTACTTTAATATTTGTGCTATGTAACTATGTTGGGAGAAGATTCTAGAAAATGAAACAAACTAAAAAATCATTACAAAAATTATATCTTGTTTGCTTGTACCTATTTTCATGATTGAGCCATGTGTCCTCTTGTATTTCATTGTAAGACAATCTTGAGAACAAAAGATAGTTTATTTTACTTGCATAACTAAAGATTGAATTCTTATACAATTTCATGATCTTGGGAATAAAAAATACTCATCTCTTCATCTTTTTAAAAGTTATCTTGGATTAGATTCCTTCACCAAGTGTTAATGTGAATCCATGTGTTGTAGTGGGGTGTATAAATTTAGGGATTAGGATTGAAAGACTCTCTTTACATAGTTGATTTGTCATTTTTGGCACAATTATGTTCAAGAGAACAAAGTGAAGAAAAGATTAATTTTAACCTAATGGCATTCCTTAGATAGACATCCTAATTTCATGGACTTGGTACTCATATAAATTTAGCTATACAGACGATTTAGTTGAACCCATACAACCCTAGCTTAGGGAACCTTTCAATTGTTTGCTCCTTGAGATGCACTAGTAAGTGGTTAGCTCTAGGAAGTTACTACATGCATTTAGAAATAGAATAGTGGGTTATGGATACAATACTAATATCCCATAGTTATCTCTAAGATATTGGGCTAACACTATTTATGACCAAGTTTAGGTAGCATTGGTGGGATCACAAGCCAAACACTCAACTTGCATAGAAAACATAAAAGAAGTGTAAAAAATAGAAAATAACCTTGACAAGTAATTTCACTAAACACTAGATAGTGAGTTATCTCCTTCTCGCCAACTCTAAGATTCTAAAGAAAAGTGTTAAAAAAATTCCACACATGGTTAATAGTCTACTAAGAAAGAATAAAGATATGTCACAAAACTAGGTGGAATAGTCAACACCATTTGAGAACAACCATGTTGGAAAAAATAAATGACATTCTAGGACTATTACAACAACAATAATATAGTATTAACCTAATAAATAACCCAAGACAATAGAGGTTAGTTACTTAGCCCATAAATTTATAGTCCAAAATAATTCGTCACTTGCAATAACACTATCAAACATAGGCACAAGATGTTATACAATAACTAGTGGAATATAATCTTTCATAGGCTATCCAAATGACACCATAGGGGAATATCACACCTTTAGAATATTTGTATGGTATCCATAGAGCTATTATTGACTCTAGGAATTTTCAAGAGGGAGTTTGAGACAACAAAGAATACTACAATTAAGTGGATTTTATCATGAAAAGACATAAAATATAGTCATGCATCACTTCTATAGGTTTTATGCCTCTTATCAACATGAGTTACAATTAGGAGTACCAATGTTTCCAAAAGATAACATTTAGGGTAGGTTACTAGCATAATTAGGCTAGATGCTCACTTAATTTCCTATGTATTATTATTGTGTCACCATAGAGAACAACAATGGGATACTCTTGGGAAAACACTAAAGCCATAAACATTTAGGATAGACATGGATATTAAGGCTACTATAAATCTTATAAGATGGTCATGTGCCTAGATAATCTTATTAAGGTTATCATAATCAACAACAATAATGATAATAGGTTCTATGTAGGATTTCATTAGGTAATAAATTATGAAGGTTTCCACCTTATTATTAGGAATCAAGGGTAAGAGTATCATAAATGCTAGTATGAAGACTAAGACCATTTCATTTATCAATCTCCTTACTATTTGACCTCACGCCACTTGCCCATGTCTGCATAGTTTTTTGGGAGAACATAAGTCACAACATTTTTAGGATTCAAATAAAAATGTAGTGTCATTGTAAATACTACTAATCTATATCCATATGTGATCTACAAGTACCAAGAAAACACATCCACAAAGCTACCACAAGTATAATTGACATCTTAATAACAAAATTTAAGGTGTCATCAAGATACTCAACACAGACAAGAAGCTCAACCATACACACAATGATCAATTGTAGGTGTAATGCAATAAGGGTTAAGTGTGATTGAAGTGTGCACAACCCTCCACTAAACTTGAATGGCTACATGAGTAGAAGCTTATAATGTTAAGATATGTTCCAAAGTGCTTCATTAATTTTAACATTTTGAGAGCATCCTTGAAAATCCATTTTGTGAATGTCCTGCAAGCATCTCATTCGATGAGAGCACATTTCTTTGAGACATTTTGTTAAATAGTTCACTTCCACATTTTCTATACATGTCTAACAAAACATTTCCAACTATAATATTTGACCAAAAAAAACTGGACATTCCATTATGGTTTTATGGATGTCCATACCGTGTCCCCAAGTTCCCATTTTGACACAGGCGGGGTAGTACCAATTTCATTTTCTTAGAAAGCTTATAAATGTTTGTCAACAAATCTATTTTTCATATTATGAAATCATGACATTCCATGAAACCAAATTTCTTTGAGGCACACCGTCAAACAGTTCGTGTGCCTTGCCTATGTTTCCTCATTTTGCATACATGTCTACTTGCAACTACAACATCTAACAAAATTCCTCCATCCTTTATGTTTTGATGCATGCCAATACCCTGTTCCAATGCTCCCGTTTGACACAGGCTGGGAGGATGGTGGCAAAGGTTGTAGGGTTTGGCTTTACACCTGCCAATTACATTTGCATGAAAGTTTCTAAAGCCTTGTCAACAAATCCATTTTGTGCATACCCTGCAATCAGCGTATTCCAGGGGAACACATTTCATGGAGGCATTCTGTCAAACAGTTCGCGTGCCTTGTCTATGCTTCCACACCTTGCATACATGCCTAATAGAGCAGTTGCAGCTACATCATTTGGCAAAAAAAAATCTTTCCTTTATCCTGTGATGGATGTCCTTGCCCTGTTCCATAGCTCCCATTTTGTCACAGGCAGGGAGGATGTTGGCAAAGATTGCAGGGTCTGGCTTTACATCTGCGAATTACATTTTATAGAGAATTCCTAACATTTCTTTGAGGCATTTTGGTAAACAGTTCACGTGCCTTGTCTATGCTTCCACATTTTGCATGAATGTGAACCCGAGCATTTCAAACTATAATATCTGAATAATTCCTACGCGCTGGCAAATGAAACCTATTTTTTACGCCGAAGGCGTATCCAATTTGAGAGAGACCAACCTAAATTTGTAAATCCATGGTTGATCTCTCTCCACAATAGCTGGCCAACGATTGAAATGGCCTGAATCGTCGATCTGAAAAGGCAATGCATTTCAAAGTAGAGAACCTCAAGTACATCGTACTCTTGAGGATGTTTTGGGCTTCATAAATATGATAATTAGTTTCCAGCTACCACGCAGAACTGGTAATGAGTTCCCCCAAATTCTTCCCTTTCGCTGCCGCTGCAGAGCACGACGAAGCCACTTCATAGCTATCTAAAGTTGAATGAGTCAGCTTGGAGAACTTTTGGAGATATTTATAGAAAGCATGAGTTGGTAGCCTCTTTTAGAATAATCACACTATAACTTGGGCAGGTCGTCACCAAATCTGATGTAATATATGAAAGCACATAATGGATTAAAAAACTGTACAGGATATCTTTCACAACGCCTCTCATAAATGCATTTACGCCTAGGATACAAGTAGTTGACTGGGATATTTTTACTGCATTAATGCACCATCCCTGTTGGCAATTTTTCACCGCCTTCTTTCTCCTACAAATAGAACTGAACTTGTAAGAATAAAAAAATCACAAATCTGCTACATCCACCAACAACGACCCTTGCATAGAGCTTATTAAAAACAAGGATTGCAGAAAAACATTTTGGAAACTATCAGACATTGAAGAAGAAATCAGGTATCTGTTGTACAGTAATTCCATCATTGTTTTACAATTACTTGTTTTCAATATCTTTTTTACCACTTTAAATCTTTCATATTTTTTTGCTATATCTTACCATAGTTAATTGTTATTGCTTCCAATATCTTTTTCACCTGTTCAAATATTTCATTTTTTTTTGCTATATCTTACTATTTAAGTATAATTCTTCCATGAAGTCAACACCCTAAGAATTCATAGTAATGTACACCTAGTATGCCTGGACCGATGATAGGTAACCATGCTCTTCGTATGGACCTGGAGGAAATAAACCTAAAAAAAGATTAAAAAATAATCCATAAAATTTGTGCGTAGATTATACCATGAAACATCTTAGATTGGTCTTAAAGAATAGTGTAAACAAACAAATATGTTTTTAATAGTTACCATCATGTGTGCGTCTGTGTTTATTTTGCAATAGAAGAAAGGAAATTTCAAATCAAGTTATGAATGTGCATCTTGAATTTAATTCACTGTATCTGAAATACAATGATATATTTATGTTAATGTGTCTGATTAATGTAAAAAAAGCATGTACATCAGGGCACGTGGAGGTTTAATTGTTATCATGCAACTGTGGAAGTATATAGAAGACACGTGAGCAGATTGAGTTAAACGTAGACTGCAAAAGGGTTTAAAAGTCTTTGTTGTCATTCTCAAAATAAACTATTAAATTTTGGATAAATACAACGCAGGAATAAAAGCCACAACGCCTACAATAGATAAAGACAGAAGAAACAAAGTCATTCAAAATAAATAGGAGATAGAAATGCATGATTTGACGAAGAAACCCAAGGAGATGTAAAGCGCCAACAAGGTGCAACGTGGACAAACGTTTGACTCCTTAGCTTGGAAGACTCTAAATTAGACTTAAACGTAGACTGCCTGCAAAATTATAGATTAGAGAAGATGTGTTTAACACACCTCAAAAATCAATTCTATAAAAGTGTAATTTGCTATCCTATAAGTTGTGTGCCTTGTGGATCTGAGTGATAAAGAAAGAAAAAGAATCCACTGTGACTTAGATAAAAGGAGACCTTCAGTTGCGGTCAAATAGATTAGGATTTAAGGTTTTGATGAATTTAGATGTCGGCCTGTAGAGTTAATATACGTAAGAAATCTCGTTAGCATTTCGCCCTTGTCATAGGGTAGCTTCATGTAATTGTTTATTTTGGTTTATTGTTTAAATTTTATTTTCTTTATATAAATATTGAGTTAAGTATAAAGGATAATTTGGAATCCTATTTAATAATGATTGAGTTGATATAATTTAGGAATTGAAAATAAATTATACAAATATTTGTGAGAGTTAAAATTATACAAAGTATAATACTTATATTATATGAATATACACATTTCTTTCTCTTTTTTTTCATGTGTCTTTTCAAAATTTTGTTTACTAACACAAATATATACACATACATATCATTCTTTTAAAAATTGCTTACGCTATAGTCTCATGTCTATTTGCATTTATTGTTTAAATGTTGGAATCTTCTCTTATAATGTGGAGATGCTCTAGTTTAGGGATTACAAATAACTCATGAAAATATAAGAGGAACTAAAATTATGCAACTAGAAAAATATAGAATCATTTAAATTTGCTTCAGTTAAGGTAAGTTTTACATGTATTTTCACCAATTGGGTAACTTTTACACTTAAAGACATCGCAATGATAAGATAATTAGATCACCAATTCCTATTTTTAACACTGTTTGAAAAATAAATGTATAGAATCTTATAGAGGTTTTTTTCAGTTTCAAGTTTATTATTATATATGATTTTATAATAAAAAACAAATTTATTATTTATAAGTTTTTACCTCAAATTTATTTTATATAAGTGTTATATAATTTTTTATATATTGTTTTTGAAAAGAGGAAAAAAAGGTTTTGAATGGACCTGAAACCATTTACAACAGGTTTTGAAAGGACCCGAAACCTTTAGGTTTTAAGGGGACCTAAAACCCACACCAAGGAGATCAAGCTGCCCGAAAGAAAGGACAAAAAAACCATCAGCACCACAAAGAGGGGAAAAGAAAGAACCAGAACAAACTGAAAAAGAGAAACCCCAGAAAAGTGGCACTGAACACACCACATGCAGGAGCTAGGAACATCCAAGAAGAAGGAAGAAGAAGAAAAAAGTGACAAGAAGAAACCCCAAGCTCTCCTACTACGCCGAGTAGGAGCAAAGATAGCCCTGAACTTCAACCACACTTCTTCAAGGAAGTCACCAATACAAACACACCGTAGAGACATGGCCCACAAAAGAAACAAGTGGGGCAACTAGCACCCAACCCCAGCCAAGCACCGCAGGCTGGAAGGAGAACCAAGATTCCGCTAAAGAACGTCAGTCGACACTCTCAAAACACATCCACAAAACATACACCCACAGGCAACAGAGTCATGATCAATAGAAGGAAACACCACCAAAGGAAGAAACACTCTTCATAGCACCCCACGTAGCACAAGCACCAAATATAGCAGGCCAACTCCAAGCCACAACACCAAGCGAAGCAAGCACGCCCTCCCCTGCAAGCCGACACCACCAAACCAAGATGCCATAAATAGTCCCAAAAACCTCCCCATACGCAAACGAGAGAAAACCCCGTGCCAAAAGAGGGGGAGAAACCAACGAAAAGCAGGATTCATCGGCATCATCTTCAGAATCTTTAGAATCTTTGCCCTCATTGTCAGCAGAGTTTGAAACCCCGCCCCCACTCCTATTCCCGCTCAGCGCCATCTTTTTAAATTTATATATATTGTTAGTCTTTATGATTTAAGATTAAAATCAATGGAAATTATTGTTGTTTGGAATTTTATAGTTAGTTACATTTATATAAAGGTACAAAATGTTAATTATTTGTACATTTCTTTAGTTAATTATATAAAAACACGAAATGTTAATTGTTTGGATACCTTACTAACGAATGTTTTAAAGTTGAAGTATTCCATTTTTTTAATGATATATTTATTTTTATTTTAAATAAGAATTTTATTTTTTGGGATTAGAATATTACATAGGTGGGATTGTTTCAAATGTTTTAAGATCACTTTTAAATAATCCATAAACTAATGAAATCTAGGGTGCATATGTCCTAGGGTGAGAGAGGAATTATGACTACTTTCCTACTTTTTTGTATGAAACTTGTAAATTAAATAGTATTTTCCTAGTGCAACAAACAAGGCTTTGTTCCTTGCTATAAAAAAACATTCCTCAAGTTTCTTACAAGTTTGATGTAACTCACACTCTATTTTGAAATGCAATTATGTCACTTATTAACAATATAAATGCCTTACTTGTACATGGTGTTATACATATGCAATAGTATTCATACTTATCTTTCATGAATTTGCTTGTACAATTTATTACATTGTACTACTTTATGGTATTAGATACCACCTATGTAGCATTCTAAATTTGTGCACACATGATTGTAATTAAGAATACAACGAAAAAAATAAATAAACTATGCTTTCTTTTTTTAGTAAGCTTGTATATTTACAACCTTTTCACATATAAGTTGTGAAATGTTGTAAAACAATAAATGAAATGTGCTCCTTTTTTTGTAGTTCTAAATATTTTACAAAAAAATATACACCCATTCTTAACTCCAAACTTCAAACCTTATCGATGTTATAATATCATTATGTTTGCATTAAAAATGGCACTTTATTTATACAGTGAACATTTGAGTTGTTCATCATGCCATCCAATTGTGCTCACCACCTTTTATACTCCTTATATCCATAGGAACAAATTTGTTTCAATACACGCAATCATTTTGAGAAGTACATATACAAGTGCTTTCTATAGGTATGAACTTCCCAATTCATTATTTCTTCTTTATCGCTATTTTTTACCTTAACTATATTCCACCATCTTCAACTATGCATCACCTTAGATGGATCAATAAGCAACAAATATGTATTTGTAATAATAATGTTATTATAAATGTTTAGTTTGTTTTTTTCTCTCAAACCTCTCTATATCTTGTCAGTATTTCCTTATTTCTTCTTCAACATTATTGTACAGACTTTTACTTTTGCAAGTTTCCTTTTTAAACATACATTGTATAATGAATTTTGATTAGAGGTTAATTTCTTAAAAGATATAATGCATGTATTGTTACCTTCTAACAAATTTGACATGACATCTACTTTTATAAATATTCAATCCTTCAAAAAACATATTTTTTTGAAAGTTTTCGTTCGCATATTGTTGGTAAAAGCTTACAATACCTAATTATTTATTTCTTCTTTATCACTAAATTTACCTCCACTTTGCTATCTTTGATCATCTTGATTCTTGAAATTCTATTTACTGATCTTATAACTTTTGAGAAGAACAAACTAGCCTACAATTTATGGTTTCAACATTATAATTTTTTTATACTCCACTCATTTTAATAGATACAATACATAGCATGCTCTTTTATTTCATTTTTTTAGAATAAAACAAGTGTTATCTAGAAGACTTTCAAACATTTTTTTCCCTACAATATAATTATTCACAATAGGTGTGTTTCCATTTCCTATTATCTTTTTCAACATTACTATTCTCCTTGGATCAATTGTGATCGCCATTGTCACACAATATAGTGTCTCATTCCTTTTAAATAATAACACTTATGGGGTAAATTTACATTCAAAGCATTACCATATTAGCATATTTACATTTGCTCCCACACTTATTGCTCACAACATCAAATATTTTGAAAGCCTAATTTTCATACTTCCACATGCTTGTAGGCACATTTACTACACTAAATCCAAACTAAAAAATGGCTAATTTAACTACAAATGCCATTACAGATATTCTTGCAGGCATATCTGGTTTGAGCCTTGTTTTTCAAGTTGCATCTATTGACTCCATTCAGTAGGCTCATTCTACACTTGTCAAATACCGTGTTCAACTGTCTGATGGATCACACACACATCATGCTTTACTTCCTGACCACTTCAATGATCTTTTTTTGGAGGATGCTTTAGTAAAAGGTTCTATTGTCCTGCTAAAACAATATACTTCAAAGATGTTCAATAAATTCATGTATGTCCACTATTTTCCAAAAAAAAATTCTTTGTTTTTTTCCCCTACACGCTTTTGCTAAATGTACCACTTTTTCAAATTTTGGGGCTATCATAATTGAAAACTTTGAATTAATTTCAAACAATGCATCTATTGTTGGAACTCGAACTCATCTTCTCCAGTCTAGAAGCTCCATCCCATCTAGTAGCTCTCCAACCTTGTTGGGATCCTCTCAATCTGCAAATGATTCTATTGAAGAAGATAGAGATCCTTAAACTCAACAAAGTATATCCCCTTTCAAACCATTTCCAATAAAAATGTTAACCCCCAACCATAAGCATTGGTCCATTGAGGGTCGATCCTTGATGAAATCTTCAATCCATGAATATAAAAATGGTGGACGTGATGGCAAAGTTTTTGGATTCGATTTCATTGACATGACAAGCTTTGAAATTCATATTTCTTGCTTCAATGAACAAGTTGAAGATTTCTATCATGCTATTCACTCTGATAGTCTTTATGTTATCTCCAACAACCGCATCAAAGTTACTAACAAAAATTATTCTAGCTCCACAAATCCCTACGAAGTAATTCTCCTTAGCTCATCCACAGTAACTCCTTCTACAGCCTTGGACTCCACAATACCAGCACATAATTTCCACATTAAAAGCATCGATTCATTGTCCTCATTGCCTATCAATTCCCTTGTTGACGTAATGGGAATACTCTTAGCTATCTCCCATGTATCAACCATTCATAAAGGAGATGGTACAAAGACAATCAAATGCATTGCTATAATCGTAGACAAGTCAAGTTGTACCATAGATGTTACACTTTGGGGGAATCATTGCTATATAGATGGGATACAAATATCTGATATCCCTACACAACCAAAACCTCATGTTATTTTGATTAAATCAGGACGTATCACCTCATGGTGTGGAAGAGGTCTTGATACTATTTTCCCAACCAAAGTTCTAGTCAACCCCATTTTAGCAGAAGCGTCCAACTTACTAGCTCATGGTATACCAGTAAAGAAATTGACAAGCCCTTCAGTTCCTTGTCAAAAAAAAAAACTTTCTCCCATAAAATTTGCAAATCCAGTCAATATCTCATCTCTTGCAAATAATAACATGCTTGAAAAGAAAAAAGTTTGCATAAAGGCGCTTCCATTTCAAAATTGCACCTTAACTTCTATTACCTTTCATGCCCTCTATTGGTGAACAATTAAAAGTGTAAGAAAAAGATTTTGCAAACTTCCCCTACTACTTTTCGCTGCCTAAAATTCTCTACAAATATCCTTCAATATGACTTCAGCTACATGCTCAAAATGGACTTGAAAGATGCAAGTGGCGAACTCCTAAAATTTGTTGCATTCAAAGGTCCAACAAATTCCTTAATGGGTGTTGCCACAAAAGAATTTCAACTACTGATTGCTGAACTTGATGCTACTAAAGACATTTTGGACCATATTGTTGGCAACCAATTTTTCTTTGAGCTGACCATCAAGTTGATTCCATTTGGTGGACAGGAAACACAAAGCATTGTTATTACTACCGTTAAGCCGATTTCAAACTAGGGATGAGAAAATATGTAAACATTATCACCACTTGTGAATATTTTTTGTTGTGTTATCAAAAACATTGGATATCCACATATGGAAATTTGATCGTACATTTTCTTCCACATTTTTTCTATCACTATGATCATGTTGTTATCCATCACATGTCCATTAAGTGTCACCACTCTAAGTGGCCAAGGTCTTAAATTCATCTTTCTACATATTTTAAAATGAACACTATCCATATAATATCTACAGCTTTATCTACATTTCCTGTCCATATCTTGATATGTTTGTGTTTTATGTTCTATTCCAATTTTTTTTTTTCGCATCATTAAATCTCCAATCAAATTATAATATATACATACTATTTCATTGCTTTTGTCTTCAACATTTCTTACTATGGAGGTAGACAATGCAAGGATGCAAGAAAAACATTCGTGTAAAAATGAGCTAAATCACAAACGATACCATGCAAATAAAGATGAAATTAACAAATGAGGACATGAAGAGAATAAAATTCTTTGTACTACAACATCAACATCTACAGTCTCTCGTACAATTAACATGTCCTAGCTACAAGGAATTTCTCCTCACTTGCACAACATAGTTCAGCCTGACCCAGATATCGAAATGCACCCTTCACCATTTTTTCCATGGGAGTTTTTCTTTGCTAGAAATAAATTCTACTCAAAGTTAGATACCCTATCAAGAATGTCAACTTATATGGTTTGCATGGAGAGATATCCATGAATCAAAACTAGACAGTCAAATGAATTGACTGCTTGTTATAGATGCACATTTGAAAAGAAAGAGCAACACTTCTCAAATTGAAACAACATGGACCCTGATGAGCAACCTATATGATTAAAAGTTCTATCCCAAGTTGAGGAGATGTTAATAGCAAGGGCAAGCCCAATACTTCAAGTAACCTATGTAAGGGGTGGGCAACTAAAATATACTGGACACACTATTTGCTTTCCTCAAGATATATCTACAATTGCATCCTACTTGCCTAGGAATATTAGTGATCTTGATATACTAATAGTTAATAGGGAACAAATTGGCCAACAACAATACAACTTCCATGTCAGTAGAGGACATGTCCACAAGGCACTTGAAAATAAGATTTCCAATGACCCATACTACAAGGATGTCCAATAGACGAGCTTGCATTATCCACTTTGCCAAAGTCTTCTACTGACATCTCAAACCTTATTTATGCAACATCTTCAAATCCCACCACCACAAATACAAGCATCGAGGAAACAAGCAACACAAAATATGATCCTGCTGACCACAATATGTTGGCAACAACATCCTTTGTGTCAAACCTCCTGCATGCATGTACAAAGGTCGAACAAGTGCGCTCTTCGTTACAACTAGGTGTGGGATGACCAACACCAATCATTGCATGGCCACCAATTTCTCCATATCCTATCAATGAGTACACCACTGAAGGAATATTTGCTATAGAATTTCCCACTTTGTTTCCAAAAGGAAAAGCTGCATTCAAGCAACAACGTATGAAAGAAGTTAAACTACATGAGTATGCTCTCCATCTTTTAAGGTACCATGATAATCAGTTTGGCCAACACCCCCGATTTAGGTACTTCATACTAAATATTATTATGCGACATCATAGCCAAGCAACATCCTCTGTGTTTATTCACAAAAATCTTGAAGGTTACCTGCCCTTGACAGTTTCTGACCTTCACCAAAGATTGTAGGACATTCCAGATGACAAACTTGTAGATCAGCTCATGCGATTTAGTTCATCCATTTGTGGAACTCGTCCATTTTGGACCCAATGTCGAGGGGAACTCTCTAACATGGTCATTCAGATTGGTTGCCCCTCACTCTTCTTCACCCTTAGTGTAGCAGATACAAAATGACTAGACTTGCATAACATCATGCCTACTAAGCCTCCTACAAATCCTTCTATGGCTTGTAGATGGAGGATCCAAAACATTATACATAATCCACACCTTACCGCATTATACATGCACCACAGGTTTACTGCATTTCGGGAAGAGGTCTTGGAAAAGCTTCTTGGCACATCTGAATATTGGTAAAGGTAATATAGGTAATAACTTTCTTTTCTCTTATGGTACAATACACTTGATTATTTACTAGAAAGTATCCCTTCATTTTTTACAATAAACTCTTTATCTTTTAAGTTTGCTAAATATCATCTTTTTCGTAGATATGAATGGCAACACAGAGGATCTGTACACATCCATGGTTTTCTATGGCTCCAACAAGCACCTGATATTAGTAGATTACAATGGAATAACCTTCAATCTATACAAAGTGCACTTGATTTCATAGATAGATATGTCTCTGCTTGGAACCCACGTCCCCTCCATTTGAGAAACCAAACATTTCACCATTCTATTCTAGATGATCCTTGTTTGCTGGATACATCAAGAATATTGTCATGTGACCCTTCTAGTGACTATTGTGAATTGGTCAATCATGTCGAGTAACACACAAAGTGTACTTTGCTAACATGCCTTAGGAAAAAAGGGCCAAAAAATTTGTGTCGCTACAAAGCACCATGGTCCATGCAAGACAAGTCAAGTCTTTCAAATGATGAGACCAGTCGCCCTAAGCACACACCTACTCGCAATGATGATCGCTTGAACCTTCACAACCCATCTACACTCTCTATTTGGAGGGCCAATGTACATTGCCAACCTGTACTATCAATTGATGCTGTCCTAAAATATATTGAAAAATATGCAACAAAAGCTAAACAAAAACATGAAACATATTATGTAATGTTATCTCGCATCTCAACCAATTTAGAATCAGAAATGCCTACCCCAATAGCTTTTCAAAAAATGCTTACCGACAGCCTTGTCGATCATGATATTAGTGCCCAGGAAACTTGCCACCTTTTACTAAAATTACCCCTCTCCATATCTAGTAGGACATTTGTGTCTTTAAATGTTAACCAACACAAATTTCAGCGTGTCTCAATCTCATCCGCATCAGTTACCACTTCACCTACATACATTGATACCTACATGGCTCACCCCATTCAATTAGAGGAAATGCCTCTCATTGAACTTACCTAAAAGTGGACCTTCAAAGCATCCCAAAAAAATGAATAGTGGAAGCAACGCCCCCAATAAGCAATTGTTCGCATCTCACCTAGGTTCACAAGAATCCCTTCAAGAGATGACAAAAGCTTTTATGAATTTTGTTGGAGTGAACTAATTCTATTCCACCCATTTTGAAAAATTGGCATTGACTTTGGATCCTCCGAACATCAAATTATATCGCAATGGGAAAGGTTCTCTTCGACATACAGGCCATGGCATGTCCATCGCAAAAAGTCAAATCCAACTGAAGAATTTGATGCTAGCAGGAACTCGAGCATTGACCATGTCTTGCAAGGACAAAACCCTGAAGAATGGCAGGTTCTCTCAAGTTTTCACCCAAACCTTCCTATACAGCTGGATGCACTGGAAATGCTTGGTCGACATGACATTGACATGCACCACAACTGGCAACAAACCAGCTTCACCCAACAACAATTGCATCTTGCATCTGCTTTCATAGACTACAATCAACCAAGCTTTAAAGTGCATCATGATCTCCATGAAGACAACCTTGCTACTTTCTCTACTCAACAGTGGAAAGCATTTGATATAATTTGGTCTCATCTAACCTTTGTTCCACTAAAACCACCACTAAAGCTCATTGTTCAAGGAACTGCAGGAACTAGAAAATCACATAAGGTCTGCACTCAGTAGCTCAGCTCCAATTCATGAGTCACCTTTACTACTTCTTGCACCTATAGGTGTTGTAGCATTCAAAATTCAAGCATCAACAATTCATTTTTCCCTTCGAATTCCAATAAAAGAAATGGCCCCCCTACATGGCAAAATAGTTGCGGCCTTCCAAGAAACCATGCACTTTATTAGGTACATTTTAGTAGATGAGATGAGCTTTGTAGGCCCAAAGTTGCTAGAGCGTATTGACATGCGACTAAGGAAAACATTCCCCACCCACAACCACCTTCCCTTTGGAGGGCACTCAATTATTCTCTTTGGTGACTTGGGACAACTACCACCAGTTAAAGATATCCCCATGTATGCTTCTACTTCATATGGTGACACACTATGGTGCAGCTTCACAATAGTGGTAACTCTGACCAGATTATTTCAACAAATAGGTGATTCTTCTTCCCAAATTTCTTTCTGTGCACTTCTCTCAAATATACAGAATGTAGAGCCTACATAAGAAGACTGGGAAATTCTAATGTCACACTCAAGTTCATCGCTCAGCGTTATAGAAAACTCTATTTTCTTCTCTTCCATACACCTTTTTGCAACAAATGAAATGGTTTTACTACACAATAAACATATGTTGTTGCCTTTGGCTATGCTTGTTGTCCTTTCCACTACAGAGAAACTCAAGGGGTCAACATACACAAATACAGATGAAGAGAAACTCTAAGCTCTTATTTTGTTGTCAATTGGCCAAGAGGTCATGTTATGTTCTAATATTTGGGTCAAAACAGGGCTCATGAATGGTGCACTTGGTCAGGTAAAATAAATTGTATACAACGAGGGTGAAAAACCACCTCAGCTACCCTTGTTTGTTGTTGTTAAATTCAAACATTAAATTGGCCCACCTTGGGACCATAACAATCCACACAATGTCCCCATAACCCCACTCAGTCGTGGGCTTCGCTGTTAGATTCCACTTAAAATGGCTTGGGCACTGACAATACACAAGTCACAAGGATTAACACTTCCAAGGGCCACAGTCAACATTGGGAACAAAGTATTCAGAAAAATACAATAATGTCAATTTCAAACTCCTCAAATAGTTGAAGTGCATTTCACCAACTACAGGTACGCCACTTTCTAATTTAATTCACTACCAAATTTGATATACTTTAGATGTTCTAAATTATATTACTCGTTTTCCTCTACTGCAGCCTCCTCTTATTGGTCTTTTACACTATTTCCTCATTATGTAAGCCCTACAAACTAATCAGCCAGAGGTAACTTCTTTTGTTTTTTGGAAATAAAATATTCTCGATATACCAATGTATTCAACTACATCCATTCTTGGCATGACCTATATGGAATAACTAGTCCCTTAGGTGGGTGAAAGGTCTTTTAATTTTCTTTTATTAGATTTGACTACCAAAGTGAAATATTATTTTCTTTGAATAGATTTGACATCAGAAAGGTAAGATGGCTTCCTTTGCATTTATAATTAATTTAGCATTTGGATAATTTTCAATGAAATGATGATGAAATTTAACAAAAATGCAAAACCGTGAGAAGAGATAGAGCCCCTATTGAGCACTGTTCACCAACTTCTGGGAGTCCCTGATGAACACACAGTTATAATCTAGAAAGAAAGCCCATGGCTTCCACTCCCGTTGATGTCAAAGAGTTTCCCAACTCTTACATCTTCATAATAGACATGTCAGGCCTTAAAAACAATGACATCAAGGTATTTCCCTTCTAAAGCACTCAAACCCTCATTTTCTCTACATTTGGGAAATGAAAAAGACTAACAAATCAGATGCTGTGTGTTTGAGAACAATCAGGTTCAAGTAGAGGATGACAATGTGATGACAACCAGAGGAGAATGAAAGAGGGAAAAGGAGGACAATGCCAAATTCATCCGTATGGAGCTCATGGTCGGCAAATTTATTCGTAAATTTACCCTACCTGACAACAATATGGAGGCCACTCCTGCTAGCTGCCAAGATGGAGTGTTGAGTGTTACCGTTCCCAAGCTTCCTCCTCCAGAGCCCAAGAAACCAAAAACAATTGAAGTTCAAGTTGCTTAGCTACCCACCTTTCCAGACTGTGTTTTTTCATTTCCATTATGTAAAGCAGTCATACATATAAATACAACTACTGTGTTTAATATAGAATACATACAAACTATATAATTTACAAAGTGTATTCTGACAGACTTTTCAACATATGTCTAAAACTAGAAAGGTTAAAATTTTCATCATTTTGCATTTTTTAGTATAAAATACCTGGACATAGCAAATGACAACATGTCTGTGGTTCAAATTTCAATGTAATGATGACTAAATTTGATCCTTTATGTAATAGGCTTACAAATAAAATGGAGTTCAATATGACCATGTCACAATTTGGTTTTTAATCTCACATTATTTTAAACTCATTTATTTTTCTATACTATTTCCATTTCATTTTTCAAATGTGTTGTTTTGATAAATTACATACAAATTCTTATGTCACAACCAATATATCTACACAGAATCAATTACAGTAAACAGTCATTTATATCAAATTTAATTCATTTTTTCCTTTCTTATTATGTCCATTGTTATCTTTTTCAACCACTTATTCGGCGTACCCAATTGCACACCTAAAGTGCAATAGCTAGTTTATGTATGGTGAAATGGTGACTGCGTTGTGTGAACACCCATGTATTCTGAGACGGTGCGACTGTAGCAAGAAAACTTTACTTAAATTTCTACAGCACGGATGGGCGGGATAGACATTTGAAAAATATTTGGAAAACACATGTACGGTGGTGTGGGGGGGATCAACTGGGAACGGAAGCGGCTAACGGAAAGAGGATCGGTTAAGAGGGCCCACACCAGCCACCTAAACGCTCAACGCTTAGAGTGTGCTGGTAAAGCCAGGCCTAATTGAAAGGCTGTTGTTCACTTAAGGTGAAGTCAAGTAGTTGGGAAGAGGGCGAAGGGAATAACTGTAGTTGTGAATCCCAAAGGAGGTCCAACTCCAAGTCTTCTGTAAGGGAATACCATGATGGAAAAATTAGTTGAGAAAGGTAATCATTGGGCAATACTGGCGGCGGAGGGATGGTTTGGTAGGCCGCATCCTGTTTTTCCAAAGGATAGAAAGCCGAAGGGTTTCTTTGAAGAGTAGTGAAATCTTCACTTTGTTGAGTACAAGAGGAAGACGAAGAACAACCTGTGAGTTGCTGCACCAGCGCCATGAAATCTTTCGGGTGCGTGTGTATTACTTGAGGAGATCGGAGTTATATAATCACAGGTTTCTTTATACAGTTGTGAGAGTCCTTGGAAACCTTAAGAGGGGTGGGTCTCGAACCTGTAATCCCCGTTTTGCTCCTACTCTTTCTCTTTCTTACCTCCTTCATAATTGGGTACTCGTAGAACTATTTGTCCCTTGATCAAGCCTGTAACCTTCTCTGCAGTCTGAACAGTAAAGGTAAAGAAGAAAGCTTTTCTTTTTCCTTAAGGATGCTGCAACTGGTGTGGGAAATTTATAAGCCCCTGAAAAAGGGTTTGAGGTTTGACCCGGTCTCGAGAGTCACTATGCACAGCCACTTAGACGCATTCTTCAGCAGACTAGTTCCTATTTCAATTATATACTGAGTTATCAAATTGGTTTTCGTGTATCACCTCTAGTCATTTATTAAATTCATATTTTTTCACTTTATAATGCACATTCTCACCTCATTTATCAATTAGTTGGAATTTAAAATTATGTTATATTCAAAATTTCAATTAATTAATAATTATGGTCTAATGTGTATCAGAGTGTTCACACAGATAATAAATTGTCATGTCTAAGAAGTTGTGTTTCTCAAAAAGTTATCCTTCCATACCTTCTTTGAGATACTATCAATAATAAATCAGTAATCACAATTAATATATAATGTGAATATTGATACTTGTTTGTGATGAGTGTAATTGTTAATTAATAATTAGATAACTACAAAAAATAGTAAACAT
>VDFB02000008.1:39663279-39739171 GCA_007258455.2 Sequoia sempervirens
GAGGGTAGAAAGTTAAGGGTAGAGGGGAGAGAGATAGAGGGAGCGAGTGAGAGAGAGAGAGACTTGAGAGTGGGAGAGGGGGTAGGAGGGAGAGACTTGAGAGAATCCCTTAAGAGTCCAAAATGAAAAATAGTTGCAATCTTTGACAGGTTGTTACTCAGATACCATAATTCTTAGAAACTTCTCGTATGTGTCTTTGAGATTGCATTGGGCCCCTCTACAATAAACTCTCTCTATTTTTTGCTATCTCGAAGGCGTTTTTCCGTGGTGGTGACTTTTTTCTTGGGGAAAAAGTTGTCAAATGCAAGCTGTGCAAAGTTGCAAAGTGGTGCAACTTTCATTCTGCAACTCATGTGACCAAAAAAACTACTCCAATGCATTTGGGTGGGTAATTTTACACTAGGAATGGTCCTTTTTTGTACCCAAACATGTCGAATCACTCTAACCTACGTTCAACTGGCAGAATCCTTTAAGAGTCCTAAGTGCAAAATGGTTGTAATCTTTGATAGGCTATTAATCGGATATTGTGATGCTTAGAAAATTATTTTATGAGCCTATGGGATTTCGTTGGGCCCCTCTACAATAATCTCTTGGTTTTTTCTATCTTGGAGGAATTTTCCTGTGGTGGTGATTTTTCGCTTGGGGAAATAGTTGTCAAATGCAAGCAGTGTAAAGTTGCAAAGTGGTGTTACTTTCATTCTGCAACCTGTGTGACCAAAAAAATATTCCAACATGTCTGAGTGGGTAAATTTATGCTAGGAATGGTCCTCTTTCACACCCAAACATGCCGAATCACTCTGAGCTACATTCTATCGACATAATCCCTTAATAGTCCAAAGTATAAAATGGTTGCAATCTTCAATGGGTTGTTACTCAGATATTGTGATGCTTAGAAAATTCTCGTATGAGCCTATGGGATCATGTTGGGCCCCTCTACAATAACATCTCCTTTTTTCACTATTTTAGAGGTGTTTTCCCGTGGTGGTGACTTTTCACTTGGGGAAAAAGTTGTCAAATGCAAGAAGTGCAAAGTTGCAAAGTGGTGCAACTTTTATTCTACAACTCGTGTGACCAAACAAACTATTCCAATGTGTCCAAGTGGGTATGTTTATGGTAGGAATGGTTTTATTTTGCACCCAAACATGTCGAATCGCTCTGAGCTACATTCAACTGGCGGAATCCCTTAAGAGTCTAAAGTGCAAAAATGGATGCAATCTTCAATGGGCTATTACTTGGATACCACAACACTTAGAAACTTCTTGTCTAAGCATATGGGATTATGTTGGGACCCTCTACAATAACCTCTCTCATTTTTTGCTATCTCGGAGGTATTTTCCTATGGTGGTGAATTTTTGCTTGAGGGAAAAGTTGTCAAATGTAAGCCATGTAAAGTTACAAAGTGGTGCAAATTTCATTTTGTAGATCTTGTGACCAAATGAACTACTCCAATGCTTCCAGATGGGTACATTTATGCTAGGAATGTCCCTCTTTCACACCAAAACATGTTGAATCACTCTGAGCTACATTCAACCAACAAAATCCCTTAAAAGTCCAATGTGCAAAATGACTGTAATCTTCGACGGGATATTACTCAGATACTGTGATGCTTAGAAACTTATCGTCTGAGCCTATGTCATTAAGTTGGGCCCCTCTACAATAACCTCTCTTAGTTTTTGCTATCTTGGAGGTGTTTTCCCGTGGTGGCAACTTTTCACTTGAGGAAAATTGTCAAATGCAAGCAATGTAAAGTTGCAAAGTGGTGCAACTTTCATTCTGAAACTCATGTGACCAAACAAACTGTTCCAATGCATCCAAATGGGTACATTTATGCTAGGCATGGTCCTATTTTTCACCCAAACATTTCGAATCACTCTGAGCTATGTTCAACCAGTTGAATCCCCTAAGAGTTTGAACTGTAGTTGTTGTCACCGAATAGTGCACCCTTGTTGAGATGCAAAACTTAGCCTACTAGTGAAGCATTGGATCTAGATATTCAATATTCATGATGTATGGTTTTTTTTGCTCTAGAGTTATAAAATATCATGTGGCGATAGTTATAGGACCATATTTCCCAATTATTTGTCATGTTATTTTACACATAGAAAATGGAATGAGGTTTTTAACTTATTTAAATGATGAATATGGGAGAAATGTGATAACTGCACATGGGTGATGCATTTGTAAATCAAGCTTTTATTGTTTTTCATACACATATAATATCTTGAGAATATCATTAAAATTGACTTGTGCATTGATTTCATTTAATGAGAAGTCAAGTGTTTTGATATTAGTAGATGCAAATAAATTTTGTTGGTTGGATCAATAGTTATCATGTGTTTTGATGCACATTCATACATGTTCATAGAGGTATATATATATGCCCATGAGGTTTGAAACATCCACTTGTTCTATAGATGCAAATGCAATGATTGCTAAGCTTTAGAATCAAAACCATTAGTTGTTGGATGCCAACCTCAACCATGAATTCAAAGCAATACATTTTTCTATGCTATTTTTTTTTATGGGAAGGATCTCTTACAGTTCATTTGAAACCTTTTGGTGTTAAAATCCTTGCCACTCAACAATAATAGAACTTAAGAAGCATGAAGCATACATGAAAATACATGAATTATACACATGAATCATGAAGAATACATGTGAACACATGAATTATACATTGGAAGCATGAAGCATACACATGAATACACACAATATACATGAATTATACATGTGGACAAGTGAATCATACATGTGAATAAGTGGAGCACAAACTTAATGGAAGCATTGTAAGGGATACAAACCACTAGGAATGAAGCATATTTACACAATATGCATTAGATGGAGCTTATTGAGCAATCAAAAGTAATTATTTAAGCATTATATGTAAACAAAACCCATGCTTGCAACATTCAAGCATGTAATTTATACAATATGCATGATAACATCATTCAAGAATGGATGTAGTAAAATAAGATTTTCTTTAATAAAAATGCTATAAGGCTATACAATGATATATATTGATAAAAGTATATACAATATATCCAAAAAATCCACATAGGCTTACTACAAAAGAACCATATGGACATAAAATGTCACATATATATCGATAGTACAAAACATATGTTCCAAAATGCCACATAGGCATACAAAAACTACCCTAATACATAGTCATTTCCCTCTAGGGGAATGAAAAATATCTTATACTGCCTTCAAAATTTGACTGTATGGAGTGCCTATCAGTTCTCTTGTCTTTCCAACACGCTCACTAGTCCTCCTCTCTTCACTCTGGACCTGCAACTGATACAATAAAAAGTAAAGATGTTAATACATAGAAATTGAATTGTGGAATGACATATAACAAAATATAATCACTTACCACATAAAATATAGTCATCATGCACATTTACAACTTTACCATGTCCATGATTTAGAGTGAAAACCACTTGTAGGAACCATTAAGATAGAAATTAAACTATATAAAAGTATCATGAAAAATTTCAATAATAGAACATAAAAGAGCAAATATAATGTCAAATCGACTAATCTATTGCATACATCTCTCAAAGGATCAAAATTGGCTATTGTTGTAGAAAATCCATGGTCCATCGTGCCACCAACATCACTAGGGCTATCTGATGTCAACATCTGCAAATGAAACAACATATCTAAAAGTCATATAAACAAGTTTAGGTAGTCCCTTTATAACTGTTATAAATGAAAGAGTAAATGGTTTTTCCTTAGTTGAGACTATAGTATAGTGCTTATAGATCATAGAATGGTGAAAGTACTAGAAGTCCACTAGGACAGTCCAAACTCTTGCAAATGTCAAAGTTTAGTGCTCATTGAGATTCAAATTGCATATGCCGATGAAGTAATAAGAGGGAATGCTTTCAACATAGTGATAATGACACAATGAAGTTCACATGAATGAAGTGAGGATTACTATGTTACTAGCAACTTTCAAAGGGATAATGGAACATACAATAAATTAGGACGTGTCTAGGGTTTTACTATAGCACATGAAGTTGGTTGTTGAGGTGTGTTAGTAATGGAGAAGAGAACTTTGGTCAATAATGAGTGGAAGGAAAAATTTCTTGTAACAATACATGTGTATGGGATAAAATTTGGATGGAGGTTCTATAGCATAAAAGGGATAAAGAGACAAGACCAAGAGGGGATAATGGAACATATGGTGAAATAATGGAACACAGAATGGACTAGTAGAGATTAGTGGGATGGTCTAAGAGGGGATCATAGAACATAGGGTGAAATATTAGAGGTTAATGGGGTAGGATTGGGAGGGAATAAAGGAACATAGGGCGAATTAGGGGAAGATAATGGGACAAGACCAAGAGGGAATAATGGAACATACGGTGAAATAAGAGAGGGTAATGAGATGGGAATAGAAGGAGTTAATGGAACATGAGATGGACAACAATATAATAATGGGATGGGATTAGGGGAAGATAGTGGGACAAGACTAAGAGGAGATAATGGGACATAAGGTGAAATAAGAGAGGGTAATGGAATGGGAATAGAAGGGGTTAATGGAACATAGGATGGACTAGTATAGATTGATGGGATGGGATAGGATGGGATAAAAAAATATAGGATGGACAATTAGAGGTTAATGTGATGCAATTAGTAGGGAATAATGGAACATAGGGTGAATTAGGAGGTGTCTGGGGTTTGACTATAGTACATGAAGTGGGAACTTGACCTATGTGTAGTAATAATATAGAAGAGTTATAGGATGAAACGTGGATAAAGATGGTATAATATAGAATGAATAAAGTAACATAGGGTGGAACATAGGGGATGATGGAACATAGGGTGGAATAATAAGGGGTAGAATAAGATGGGAGTAGAAGGGCATAATGACACATAGGATGGACTAGAAGATATTAGGGGGTCATGGAAAATAGGGTGAACTATTAAATGTTAATGGGATGGGATTAGGAAGGAATAAAGGAAAAAAAAGTGAATTAGGAGAAGATAATGTGACATGATCAAGAGGGGATAATGGAACATAGAATGGACTAGTAGAGATTAATTGGATGAGCTAGGATGGGATAATAAAACATTTAAGGTGAATTGTACTAGCTCGGTTAATGGGAAGTAATTAGGAGGGAATATTAGACCATAAAGTGAATTAGGCAGTGTATAAGGTTTGAATATAGGACATGAAGTGGGAACTTGAGGTGTGTAGTAATAATGTATAAGAGATTTGGAAAATAATGAGTAGAAGGAAAGGCTTCTTGTAACGATATGTGTATAGGATGAAATATGGAGGAAGGTGGTATAATATATAAGGTGTTAAAGATTGGGATATGTGATATAAAATGGTTACAATATGTGTGATGATAGGAATGGAAGAATGAGATGGATGTTTAATGGTAAATATAATTAGGATCTCACAAGACCAACCAATGTTTGTGGTTCTCATCAATTTTTTAGATTTGTATACACAAAATTATGAAAACTAGCTAACATTGTTTTATAACATGCCATTAATGAATAAAGTTACATGAGTGAAAGTTGTTTGAGGACCTAAATAGTGAGGTGTGGAGCTCAAAGTTCCACCAGGAAACTATTTGACATCCAAAGAATGTTATGAGACAAACATTAAAATATAACATTCGATTGTTCAAATTCAATAATAATATCTTTAATACTAGTTGCATACATGTGGACTCAACATCAAGAATGAATAAGGGTCCGTAGGAATGGAGCACATCTCATGAACACTCTGACCCTAAAATTTCATCATATTGATTCTACTAATTTAGTTATTCTTAAATTTTAAAACATAATTTAATAAACAAAATTAAATGAACTTGCTGAATTTTACCTGAGTATCAATGCCATATGTATTATTCAACAATTCATCTATCATAGCCATCACCTCTACAACTGATGTAGGCTGTGTAGCTGCATCCCGAGCACTCTAATTATTGTACATGTAAACAATACTGCTAGCACCATAATGGTGGTGTGGAGCTTGGGGCCTACACGTCTCCTCCACATCAGGATTTACTAGAGGCCTTACAAATTGTATAATGGTCTGGGTGAGTGAGCTAATCAACTCTAGTGTGTGCACCTTTACACTATCCTTAACAATGGAAGGAACAATGACATGCTCCTATGAAGTTGTATTCGGGTACCTGATCAGGCCTAGTTGCCGGGACCCTTGTTTACTTTCATGCATTGTAGTTACCTTTGCTTTCTTGCATATGTTTGTAGTTGCACTCTTGCTCATCTTAAGGGGGGTTGTTAGAGTAAAGGTTTTAACTTAATTATGTTAATTAAGTTACCTTTATTCCTCTCTTAAGATTTCACTTTAGTTTGCATATTGTGACATTTAATAATTATATTAATTATTAAATATCTACCTATTAGGGTTACTTTTAGGTTTTGCACAATCTCCTTTTATAAGGATTGATTATTGTATTTTCTCACTCTCTCCGATTAATACAATTCAACTAATGCAATCTCTCTTGTAGCTTGCAGAGCACCCTTGCTTTTTTGTCTCCATCTCTTCCTTTCTGTGACAGGTTATTTGCATGCAGGTGATCTTCAGAGTCTATGAAGTTGGATTTCTCAACTTCTACATGGTATCAGACCTTCAGATCTGCAGCTACTTGTTCTTGCTTTGAGAATTTTTGCATTGGAAGCAGATCTGGGGTTTCAAAAGTTTCCCTTTTTATCCAAGAGGTGGGCATTTTCAGTGCATCCATGGTTAAATCAGATCTCTCCATTGAATCTAGAGTTGTCGGAATTGTCAAGATTGACCTTTGTTTTGTCAAATTTGGCTTCCGTTTGTCAGATCTATGAGGGTTTGAAGAAAGGGATTTTTTGCCAGATCTAGGGGGTGCTCAATTTTTCGGAGCATTTTCAGCCCAAACATACCTCACCATTGCGTCCAGAGCAGCCCAAAACTGAAAGATCGACTGTAAACTCACCTATATTTGATTTAGTTATTTTTTAGGCAAAAAAATCATCCGTACAGCCCTGTTCGTCATCTGCATGCAGTCCGAGGTGATTTAAAAAAAAAAAAACAAAAAAATCATTTGTTTTTTTTCTACAATTTTTAAAAAAATCATTCAAAAGTTTTTGAAAAAAATTGAAAAAATTTTTAATAAAAGCTTTGCTTATAAAACAGTAAATTAAAACGGTACGACCTGCACAGTCAGACTGCGCACTTCCATGGCCACTTTTTTTATTATTTTGAAAAAAAAAAATCAATGCTTTTTTTATATGTTTTTTTTAACAAAAAATATAATTTGTAAGTTTTTTTTAATTGTTTTTTTTAAAAGTCCAGTTGTGCAAATCTGATGACGGCCATTTGGCTGTCAAATTTAGGCCCCGATTTTTTTCTGCAATGGCCGTATGACTGTCATATTTAATCCAGCATTGTTTTTTTCCCCTTTGGAGCTGTTTTCTTCAAGAAGTCATAAATTGGGCATACGATATCGTTTTTTGGAAAACGAGATATCGTTGGAAAGCTGCTTTTGTCAACTTTCCAGTGGTGTGGGTCTCATCATTTTATTTTTCTATTGGTGCATTCTACAACCAGTTGAAGTCAGAGGAGCTGTTTTCAGTCTCGAGCTCATAACTTTTGATCGGTTTCTCCGTTTTTCGCGATCTCAGCGGCGTTGGAACCATATTTCAGAGCTCTTCAGTTCCATCCATCAATTTTTCCAGATTTCACTCCAAGTATATTTTATTCATTTTTCTATGTTTTCACACTCTGGTGAATTACCTGGACATATTAGCTCTTGGAAACTTCTTGTTTGCATGGGATGCTTCGTTTTTGGCTATTATTCATGTATTTCCAGCCTTGTGTCTTTTTATGACATTTTGAGTATCATTTGTACGAAATATTCTATGTAAACGCACTAAGATAAAGTGCCACACTATTATACATGTTTTTGGAGATTTTGTACTCGCACTATATTATAAAGTGCCATGGGGGGGTTGTGTAGTGCCTTTGTTTTTACCATCACACCTTTGTCTGGTGAGTGTTCCTCCACGACGACAATGGATCCATATGATTCCAGCCTCATGCATGTGTGCTTTGTTTTTCACATGACTTTTTTAGTTGCAGGTGCTTTCTTGTGCACTTTCAGATGTTGTTTCTTCTCCTTCATGCACTACAGGGTGTTACACAACATTTCAGTGGACCTAGTCAGGCTCTCCCAGTCAGCATTATGGGGGGGTATTATACTGTTCGTGCTAATGCTTCCTTGGTTTCGCCTTGGAAGGAATCTTCCATCTTCAGTTGATCATTTTTTTTCAGACTATTGGTACTTGTGCCATTTGTATCTTCGTTCTAGGTGTTTTCCTTTGTTTCCCATTTGATTCGAGTAGTGTCATTTGGGGTACTCATGCAAATTGTTGTCTTCTTGATCCTGATCATCTTATCTTCAGAGGAGGTTCTTCAACACTATAGCAGTCATTTTTTGACAGTTGTTTACAACTTCTTTCTGCTTCAGTGATGTTCTTCATATCTTTTCTCTCTTTTGGAGTAGAGTTTTTCCCATGAGGTTTTCTCTATTTCTCCACTTTATAGAGATTTGGTTGTATTCGGGTGCCTGATTAGGCCTAGTTGATGGGATCCTTGTTTACTTTCATGCATTGTAGTTACCTTTTCTTTCTTGCATATGTTTGTAGCTGCACTCTTGCTCATCTTAAGGGGGGTGTTAGAGTAAAGGTTTTAACTTAATTATGTTAATTAAGTTACCTTTATTCCTCTCTTAAGATTTCACTTTAGTTTGCATATTGTGACATTTAATAATTATATTAATTATTAAATGTCTACCTATTAGGGTTACTTAGGTTTTGCACAATCTCCTTTTATAAGGATTGATTATTGTATTTTCTCACTCTCTCCAATTAATAAAATTCAACTAATGCAATCTCTCTTGTAGCTTGCAGAGCACCCTTGCTTTTTTGTCTCCATCTCTTCCTTTCTGTGACAGGTTATTTGCATGCAGGTGATCTTCGGGGTCTGTGAAGTTGACTTTCTCAACTTCTAAATGGATTACATCATGCACCCAGTCTATCATGTGTCAGGTCCCCACCTCTACCTTGAAAGTCTAAAATGTCAAAATAATTTGGCATCTTATTGAGGAAAAACTCACAATAGAGTTTCCTCAAAAATTATTGTGGTACCTCATGGTTATTGAATGGAGGTTGGTCAAATACCACCCACCATCGCTCCCAAAATTTATTTTTAATTAATTCATGGTGGCACCAATGGATGGGGAACCTCCTGCATGCATGAGATAAAGGTGTGTTGGTTCTCGGGTCTGTAAATAGGGCACACAAGTCGGCTTTGCTAAAAACATTTCACATCTGCATATGACAAACCACTAGCATAAAATTGTCTCAAATCATTCCTCTTATTTGACCAAAAATTTATTTTCTCTCATTTCTCCTACATGTGATACAATTGAATTCAACAATTCAGAAATCCCTCTCCTATAAGGGTGGGTTTTAGCATGCTTGATTAATCTTCTAATTAATTGTTCAATGTCTCTTTTATTATTTTCAATTTAATTTAGGATATTTTATTGTGTTCCTTGAGGATTCCTATGAAATAATGGAGGGTTTTGAGGTTTTTCTTGTATAGGAGGCTCTTTGTGAGGGGGTGATTGTGAATTCTCAATGTTTGGAGGTGGAGATTCATTCTCTAAGAATTAGAAAACAGTTTTATTAAAAAAACCTATTTCAATCTACATTCTAAATAAAATTCAAAATAAAAAAAATAAAAAAATGCATAGCCTTGCAATATTTGACTTCTTTGATGTGTTGGTGGCATCCTCATGAAGAATTACAAGCTAAGAGTACAAAAAATGGAAGAGATTTGGTGAGCGCGAGTTGTAGAGGTGAAAAACTCCACTTCTACTTATGAGGTTTGGAATGCATTTTTTTGGTTTTAATTGACTTTTCCATTTGGTGCACACCAAATTTGGTGAGTTCCAAATTGGTGCACGCCAAATGGTCAAGCCATTTGGCGCACACCAAATTTGGCGTGTGCCAAATGCTCTTTTTTGGTTTTTTTGTGTTTTTTCCAATTTGACATCCAAATTGTGTCACATATCCATGCACTTACCCATTATATTAATTATTATAATAATATTAATTATTATAATTATAATCATTTAATTATGTTACATGGCAGTTAATTAAATTAAATTAAATTAAATTATTTAAAAATTAATGCTTAAAAAATATCTCAACGCTACTTATAATTTAGATAAGCTATTTTTTGTTACAATTATGTTTCCAAAATAAAATAACAAGAATTACGTTCTTATTAATTTTTATTGTAGTTTATAGGCATAGAAAGCAACAATGGGCCTAGAAAAACTTAGAAGAACAAATTTGCAAAAGATAGCTTTTGTGAGAACTATATATATGGAGAAAGTGTAGAATGTGGAGCCAAGTTTTCTTTCAAACTAAATATACTAATGATTATAGATCATAATGGTTTCAGAGAGTTTAGATAGTTCATTTACTTCAAAAGGAAAATAGATAAACTCACATAGATAGTGTATTTATTTTTGGCTATGCTCTTGTTGAGAAATGCCTCCCTAATTTGCATGTTTCATATTTAATAATTTAGGTAGTTGTCACCATCTATTTTGAGAAATGCTTCCCTAATTTATCTTGTCTTGCATTGACATCTATGACAATGTTTATCATTGAGCTATTTTGTGCTACCATCAACACCATTTTCCACCTACTATCTCATGCTTATTCTTTACTTATAATTAGTTATGCATTAAAAGTTTGATTTTTGAACTACTTTATATAATCTATCTTCACAATGGTTCTATTTTTTGAAACACTATAATATATAAAGGTCAATATGAGTGGAAAAACTTCATAGTCTACTGGTAAGTCAAAGTTTTGAAATTGCTACTAAAGTTTTTGTATTTTCCATTTTTTATGTTTTTAAGATACTGCATTCTTGTAGTTTATAGGCATAGAAAGCAACAATGGGAATGTGAAACTTGAAATAAGAACTATTAAAAACCATTGTGCAAGATGATGCTATATGGAAGGTAGAACAAGTGATTGTAGGAAATTATTTGAAGTCACTATATCAGATTGAAGTTAGTATATCAGTATACAATAGGAAAAGTGGGAAAATTTTGAAGGAAAGTATTGAGATTCTTCAAATTCTTGTTGCTAATGTCCTATGTGTATTCTACTTTGAGTAATCTATTTCCAGTTCTGTAATTTTATTCATGGTATTAAATCTATTTGTATAGAAAATGGGAAGTGAAGGATGATAATCTGAAATATGATGCACCTCAATGCATTTAATAACTACAATAAATGTAATAACAAAAAAATTATGATAGTTTAAACCATATAAGATAGTTTGTATGAATTATTTATTTGAACGAACATCCAATACTGATTGGAAAATTGATATTTTTTTCTAATATGACATGTGGCAATTTCCATTAGATTGTATTCCTTTTTTGATGAAATTTAACTTGTTTTCTAGTTAAGTTTACTGGACAAAAGAGATGTTTTGCAGCATGAGAAAGGTTTCAGGCTGAAACCTCTCACTATATGTAGCCTATTGGCTAATTAATAAAAATTCAATAGTAAATATATTAAAAAATAAAAATTATAGGGTGATCCCACAATACTGGTTTACAATTTTTGGCCGAACTGGACACTGAATTTATTTTTTCTAACTAAATCTTCAATTTTGGGCACGTATAGCGGCTAAATCATGAGGAATTTGAAGATGATGCAAACTAGTGATTTGTGATATTTTGTCTGTAGATTTTAAATATATTTTTTTCAAAATTTTTGGAATCAGATTTCACTTCCTTTTTCATCTCCTTCAAAAACTAGTTTGTTTTAGTAAACACCATTTTTAAGGAGTGACACTCACCGTATAACACATAAAAAATTTTCAATGAAGGATAAAAGTCTATTTTTTTTGAATTTAGATTTGTAACTATGATATCTAGTGCCTCCAATTGGTTTCATAGTGTTTTATTGAATAATTTTTCCTTAATCAAGTTTCGAAGTCAAACCAATTACAATTCAGAGATAGGCAAACTGTATAACATAACTTTTTTGTATGTATCGAAATTCAATTTTATTTTTTTATTGGATCAAGGACTTCAATATCTAGTGCACTCATATTTTTGAATTTTTGTTTTTTGATAATCTTCTATTTTTCCACATGTGCAGAACATAGAGCTTGATTTTTTAGTGAAAAACCTACATTCACAAGAAATAAAATAAATAAATAATAAAATTAAATTTATTTAAAATTATACTTTTTGGGAAGCTTATAATAAGGAATACATACTTACAAAAAATAAATTTTAAATGAATTCATTTGATCCCCCAAAAGGTAAATCAAAAGTAGTTTTTTATCAACATTTTGATAGGTGTAAAGGAGACTCTGTTATAGGTATGGTTTAAAACTAGCAGGGTTCTATCCAAGGGGGTTTGATCTAAGGTAGTTTGATCAAACCCTCTTGAATCAAAATGCTTTAAATGAAACTTTTTAAGGCTTAAATCATTATATTTTCTAAAAATATGTGATTTCAGCAAAAATCATAATCTCCCAGAAATTGTAAACTAGCTTTGTGGGATCACACTATATTATAATATTTGTGGACAATGATTTTGGTTACCCAAGGGTTCCTCTATCTCTTCTAGGTTTTTCAAATAGGAGAGGAATTGGGTCCAAAATGCTAATGTCTACACTCAATATTAATGTGAAAGGAATGAAATGTATCTAAATATGATGTACTAATGCAGTAAACTGAAAAAGAAATGATTTATTGACATTGCTAAACCTAAGAAATGCAAAGTGCTTGAAAACACATTGTGATATGCAAAAACACCTAAGAATGCAAGTAAATGATGAAGAATGCAAGTAAATGATGAAATAACTAAAAAAATTGGAGAGGTGCTCCTGGAATCTGAAATCTAATGTAGAAAAGCTCTGGAATCCTGTAGAGTTGACTAAAAATGTTGATTGGGACACTTACGCTAAGCTGGGTGACTTAGTTCGGTTTTGAGGAAATCTGTCGGAACAAGAATTTACCAAATGGGTATCCAAAAATGCAGAAACCACTTTTTAGGCCTAGCAGTGGGACTATTTCACCATAGATGGCAAATTAGTCCACCTGTAGATTATTGGAATTTCAGGACAGGATTTTGTAGCTTCTGGTTTGCACTTTCTTTTCTGACAAGTGTCTAATCTTGATTTTGTAAAAAATGGGTTGAAATGGGTCTCCAACCTCCAATTAGTGTTATGTTGACTTTGATGGTTTGTTGACCACTTTTTGACACCAAACTCTTTGACAAATCTGCATACAAAGTCTGCAAACACACATGCAAAGAAGGGGAATAGGGTTAAGGGTTAGAATATAAGGGTTTTCCTTGGTCAAACCCCACTTTGGTAATCAAACCATAGATAATGAAATGAATAAGAAGAGAATGATAAATAGATAACATGCAATGTCATAAACTTACCAAACCCTTGATGTAGAAATATGAAGATATGCAATGAAGTGCTCCAATGGATGACTTGATTATGGTTAGAGTGCTCCAATGGATGACTTGATGATGACTTGAATGCTTGAAATATTGAATGCTTAATGAGTTATGAGATTGCAAGAGATTAGGAGATGAAAAATGAGGAGAAAAACCCTTATTTGTACACTTGATTTTCCATTAATTCCTGAAAATAACACATCACAAGCCAACCTCAAGGGTAAGAGAATAAAATTCTGCCAAGAAATTAAAATTATTTTGATTTTTTGTGTCCAGTGGGACTAAGTCACCCTAGTTGGTGACTTGGTCCCACCAAGGAAATTTCACTAGGTTTTAGAGATTAAAGTGCATTAAATGATTTATAATGGGAATATCCTCAAAAATACACTTAAGAATGGCCAAAAAGTGCATTAAGGGGACATTTAAACATGAGAAAGGGTTGAATTAGTGATGAAAAGTCTAGAAAAGTGTGAGAGTTTGTTACAACTCTTTACAACACTTTGAAATAAGACTTGGTAAGTGATAAAAAGGGGTTATTTAAATGAATTACAATGAAAGGGTCTTAGAAAAGTGTGAAAGTGAGTTACAACACTTCACAACACTTCACAAGATATCCTAGAAGTCTTAATGATTTACAAGAGTCCAAGACCTAATGTGAATGTGTTTGGCACATTACAACATTAAATCTAGGAAAAATCAAGCCAAAGTCCAAAAGAGAGACTCAAGTGATCATAAAAAGTCATCTATACATTTTTTGGTGACACATTAAGCACCCACTTTAGTGAGAGGATGAACTTGCTTCAAACTCATGCTAAAGTAGCCCAACATGCACATCGAGAGGGATCCAAATGCACTCATGCTGGTAAGATGAGACAACAATAATCAAGAGAGATGATCAAGCCCCCAGGATCAAGATCTCATGGAAAACCAAACATAAACACAAAGGAACACACATGAAGGTGATGAAAAAGGATGAAATAAAGCTTCGATCATTTTTCCAGCCTATTGTGGATCAGATCTAGGCTATTTGTTTGAAACAAGAAATTATGTGTACTCACTATGGGGCGAAATAACTCATGGTTGTCCGTCGGGTGAGAAGGCCCAAGTATACTCACTCTAGGGCCATGAAACTTCTGGTTGTTCACAAGGTGAGAAGGCCCAAAAGGTGAGAAACATATGCTCAATTGGTATGCACTCACACAAGTAGGTGGCTATGGGGAAAAGTCATGCCTTGGAATGGGCTTTCCCACTCAACCATATCAAAGTTATGCCTCCTGATAACTTTAATAAGGCACCACAAAGACAATGTCATTTCATGCTTCATGAGACAAGCAAAGCTTCGTATGCTTAGAACTCATGAACAAATGCAATGACACCACAAGCATGCAAGTTGTGTTATGCAAGGTGGCCATGTAAATTCAAAATGCAACATGCAATTTAAGAAATGTTCAAATGAGTCTTATTTGTTCATGTGAGGTCTTAACTTAGGGAACGTTGTGTCTAATGTATCCAAGAGAGAACCAATCGAAGAATAGAATATTCACAACTTAGGGGATACGGTGTGTCACATTAGGCCACTAAGAGGAATGAAATATGCTAAGATAGATCATGCTTATGAAGGACATCACACCTAATGTCATCCACAAATTGAAAAATGCATTGTATGAAGAAATAAGGCTGCATTAAGAACAAAGAAAAAAATGCAAATGAATTATGCCGATGTATGCCCCCACTTTAAAGGAATTGCTACACACTGTTCTGTGAGCAATTACTTTAAAGTAGCAAAAGGAAAAACACAAAAAATAAACAAGGCATGAGAGCCAACTTGGAAAGCCCCTATGCCAAGTCATATGTTTTTGAGTAAGGCTATGTCATGTGAAGGAAAAGGAGAAAAAGAAAGAGGGGTTTCCCCCAAAAGGAACAAACCACACGTAAGGAATCTATGGATTTGGGGTCAGTATGTTTGTTGTTGCAATATGGATGTTATGTTTTATGAAGCTTGAAACTATCATCATCCCCCAAATACATAGAACTGGAAGAATGACATAGAGAGAGTGAAAATAAAAGAAAAATAAAATCTATTTTGGGTCAACATGGAAGAGACATTGCAGTCCCAACGCTTTGCATTATCCCTAAAAGGAAAACACAAGAAAAAGTGAAAGGAAAGTAAAAAGGATTGTTTTGGTCAACATGGAAGAGACATAGGGTGTCTCTATGCTTTGCATCATCTCCAAAAGGAAAACACAAGAAAAAGAAAAAAATAAAAGGAAAAGGACCTTTTGGGTCAACATGGAAGAGACATTGGTCATCTCTACACTTTGCATCATCCCCAAAAGGAAAACACAAGAAAAAGGAAAAAATAAAAGTAAAATGACCTTTTGCGTCAACATTGAAGAGACATAGCGCATCTTTACGCTTTGCGTCATCCCCAAAAGGAAAAAAAACAAAAGTGAAAAAGAAAGAAATATATGACATAGAGAAGAATGATGGTACAAATAGAAGAATGTCAAAAAGAGAGGGAGAACATCAAACGTTACGTTAGGGGGGAACATGATATGCACATACAAAAGAAAAGAAAAATACTAGTAATGCAGAGGCAATTCAACCATCAAGCAAGTCATGCACCTCCCAATCTTAATTGGTATACGAAAAAGTTGAATAATATAGCCAAGGGACAAGGACAAATGCATTACTAGGACAAGGCTAGCAACGTCTTTCCCCCACTAAGTGTAAGGAAAGAAGGAGCCAAGATAGGTGATGAGAAAGAGCATGCAATAGTGAGAATGGAAAATTCTATAACTATTGCATAATGAGGTGTTTGGTAGTGTTTATGGGATGATAGGATAACAATCAGTATCATCGAAGTGGTACTTAGTATTTCCTTCAATGTCTGACACTCATTAATTCAGTGTCCAAGAACATGATGGTATTTACGATAAGGTACATTGGAATCTTTAGGATGGATTACCAACCTATTCATAGGTGGTAATAGGATGAGACCTTGGTTTAAAAGCATTTGGATTTTCCTTTCACATTCAAGTGGTGGATGGAGAGGAAACTTGAGTTTTTTCAACTTATAAGGTCGTTTGCGTTTACTGGATTCACCCTTTTCATGGATTGAGGGAGGAAAAGGACCCATGGGGATCCTAACATCTTTGTCATTATCATGTGAGGGTTGTTCATGAGGAAGAAGGATATTTAGATTGGGAGTGGAATCAAAGATCATTGTGCCATCATCCCAAAGTCTCCAATATTCAAAAGGAGCCTTGTTGTCATGAGGAGGATCTTGATATCCTAACCCTGTTGTGTTTTCATTTGTTATCATAAAAAGGTTGAGTAGTTGTTTGTTGAGAAGAACTAGACTTAGGAGAATTGTTTATTTCAGGATGTAAGTCACCAAACATGTCAGGAGGTGATATCGTAGGAAGGTTTTGTTCTTGCATATATGGATAAAAGGATGCATTGGCTTCAAGGTTGCCAAGGAATTCATTTATGAACTTATTCATGTTGTCATCATCTTCTCCAATGATGTCAACAGTACGAGGAGGACATTCATGAGGAGTTGAAGGAGCATGAGGAAGCTCAAGGTCATTAGGATCAGTTCTAAGGGAAAAATTTGACATGTCCACTAAAGATTTTAATGACATCCAAAACTTATTAAAGAAAAAAGCCATGATGAAAGTAAACTAAATGTAATAAATAAAAATCTGTAAAGTATGACAAAAGATAATAACAAAAAATAGAAATGCAGAAAATGGATAGAAAATGCCAGAAATTACAGTGTAAAATGTGTAGAAGAACTAAGTCGCCTAGTGTGGCGAATTAGTCCTAGTGATGATTTTTTTGTGATTTTTCAAAAATTTTGAATGCAATTTAATGTCCTTCAGATGCACAGATGCAACTACAGTATGAAAATGTAGAAATTTTGTTGCTTTCTAATAAAATTGTAGACATCTGAATTTGACCACCCCCATATGGTCAAACTCACCCCCTTTATTCATCTATCCCACATCCCCCATCTACGTTAATTAAATAATTTATTTAATTAATATTTCCTCTTTTTCTAATGTTCCTAAGGTATTTAATTAAATAATTAAATACTTTATCTTGTGTCCCCTTCTTCTCTAAATTAAATAAATGCTTTAATTTATTTAATTTAGTCATATGGCCTTTTGAATTTAAATCAAATTTTAAATTCACTTTTTTTCTCTCTCTCCAAGTCCCATCCTCCATAATCCCCCTTTAATCTAGATTAATTTAATCAATCCATGATTAGGATGTGCACACCCTTAATCGGGATTAATCTCACATCCTCCATATTTCTCCACTTGCTCTAATCCTTCATTAATCAACTTAATCCCTTGTTTGCACAACCCTGATTACTTGATTAGGTCAACCTAATCATTATTCCATTTATGGCATACCCCCAAGTCAACTTTAATTGTTTTCTCCACTTGGAGAAGGAAACTTATTCCCCCATGTAAATTAAAAATTCACATTTATTCCCCCCATGTCCTTTTTGGAATTTTTAATTCATCTCCTCTTCCCCATGAGGATATTTGAGGAATTTTAAATTCCTCATGTGTCACATCTCCCACATGGGGACAAGGACCTCCTTTATGAGGAGATCTTGTCCTGGCAATCCCAAGGTACCTTAAAGTACCTCCATCTCACCTTCCCCTTGACACATCATTGGACACATGGAAAGAGGTGAGGACTTGTGAGTCCTCAACTCACCATAGCCCTTGATCTTATCCATGGTGGCTAAATCTCGACCCTCCATATCTTATAGGAATTTCCACTAAAATTAGAGGATTTCACCCTCATTTACAGAAATTAGGTACTCAATCTAGCACTCAAGCATCCACCATTGCTGCACCTTTGATCTCTATTTTACATCCACATTGTGCATCTACTCACATACCCACTTACACAATTGCATTCTACATCTCATCCTCATCATTTTCCATTAGGTTTCATGCTATTTTCCATCCGAAGGAGCACATAATTGAACGAATCAATAGGGCCAAATAACCAATCAACTTGGACAAGGTAACTCACTCTCCTTTTTTTTTGTTCAAGTTCAACTAGGCTAATTGTTGAGATGTTGTTTGTTTATTTCCTTGCTTGCATTTTGTTTCATTTTGCATTTTAGACTAGGAGATTTCACCTGCACACACCCAGAAAGGCCCAAAGCTTGCGAGAAGTAGTGAGTATCATTGACGTCTCCATCATATCTTGCAAATGTGTGTGAAACAAGTCCTCAATTTAACATACAACATCCACCCATAATACATGTGAAACAGTGGGTCATAGCCCACTTGCATTAATCCCACTACAACCTACCATCACCTCACCCAAATGGACTCCTACAGATGTTACTCACATGAAATGCTACCTTGCAATCACCGATTAGCAGTTAACCATGCCACTCTGGAGAAGAATTTCCTGAGCTCCCATCTCAACGACACGTAGATGCCCGCTACCTTGCTTAACTGCCACTAACACATTATTCAAAATATTAAGATATATAAATTCCAAACATAAAAAATTCCTGAATTATTTCAAAAGGTATAAATTAAAGTCACACAAAAATTAATTTTATATATACACTTAGATTGTAAAACAAAATAGACAACAATCTATTAAAACTTATTAATTCTAAATTGTTACAAAACATAATTTTAAATTATAAAAAACAATCAACAACAAAGAAATTTTCCAAAAATAATTTATTATTTGATTTAAAAAATATTAATACTTCTTGTATCTCATAATTTTAAGATATTTGCTAATTATTATATATTACTTTATCTACCTTATTTCTTATTTCATATCCTAAAAAACATGAATAAACAAGGAATCATATGTCATTTGAAGCATATATCTTTTAACTCATAATTTTAAAATCTTTGCTAATTATTACTTATTTATTTTATTTACCTTGTTCCTTATTTCTTATTCAAAAGAAACATGAAAAAACAAGGAATCATATGACATTTGAAGCATTCCCAACATATGACAATCTATTTCTAATATTTTTGGAATATTTTTAGATTTACACATCATTAGATTTGATTCTTTAGTATTGTAATTTAATTAATTGAATACAATTGAAAAGGATGGTGTAGATGGTGTAATATTCTTTAATTATTTTATGTACCAAAGTTTAAATTTCCTAAAAAAGTATATAGAAAATAGACATAAATCATGCCTTAAATAACTTTGTATGACTATATCAAAATGAATATGTCTCAATCATCAACTCTCAGGGATAAAGATATCAACATAAACTTTGATGATATAAAACCTCTTGACAAGAAAAATAATGCAACAAAGCAATCAAATGCCTTTGTATGGAGTGTTGAATCAAATATTTAATGAAGGTCAATTTCTTGTAGTCACAAGAGAATAAAAACCAATGAGGGAAATAAGAGAAAAGAATTAAAGAAATTCAAATCAGCTAGTAACTTCGCATACTTGCAATGTAGAAGGAAAACTATTCATTCCGCACTAATAGAAACAACCTTGTCAACATCCATGCAACTAGTGCTAGAGGTCATTGAATTGAATCTATCATAGTTGTTGTCACAACCAAAGGAGGTATCAACCAGGAGAAAAATAAGAGAGGAATGCAAGGGAATTCCACCCAAAATGCCTTGACCAAGCACAAGAACCATGTCCACACCTGTATTTACACCAAAGAGTAGCACAACCACCACATTGACACCCATGATCACATTAGAGAGTAGAAAATTTTGATTTTTGAAAGAGTTAAGGTTCTTGTAGTGAGCTTGAGTGGAGAGGAAGGAATCATGGAGCCACAATTGTAACTTTACATCATCACATAATTATCCATTGAAACTTTTTATATTTTTAATCTTCAAAGATAGAGTGCTTATTGTTTATTGTGAGGATGATGTATCAAATAATAATTTTATCGGTATTTTCTAATACGAGAATAATTTCTTTCATGTTGACTATTTTTTACCATCATTCATTTTTATAGTAGTTCACATGCAAATCAAAGTGGGAGAAAATATAATGATGAGATTTACAAAATTTGTACTTTCCCTTTGTTTTGGAATCACTTTAACTAAGTTATCCTTAATTTGTAATGAGAGTATAGGTGACATGTTTATACATAAAATTTGATAGTTAACCTAAACCTAAGTTGATTATACCGCTACACATCTCAAGAGTCTAAACTCAATCTATATTTTATCCATTCATTATCCTAGGTCAAATCTATGTCACAAGAATAATTCTAGCTCAAATTTGCAGTACATAAGTAAACCCCTCACTCCCAAATCCAAATTTAAATATGGGCTTAAGTTGATTCCCTTCCTATTAATTGACACTTTTTGACTTAAGCACAAAATGTGTTAATTTGTGTGCTAGGATGTTGTATAAAAGTAAGAACTCTAATTCATTTCTGGACATCCAAGATCAAAATATAATCATCCAATCGAATTAAAAACCATCACATTGTATCATCAACTTACATCAACATCTACATTAGCAGTGTTGAACTAGGCATGTTACATGATTGATTGACATGTCTTCTATCATTTTTTTAAAATGTTAACTTAGATATAAATATTTGACATAAAGGAAATTTCCTTTCTTCTAAAATTCCAAAAGTTTTAACTAATACATGTTAGAGGTGGACAAGCACTAATCAATCAGGAAAACACATTTCTACACAGATTCCAAAACACACAGATTTAGAACACACAATTTTTCCTACACATGTTGCTACACTACATTGCTATTGCTTTGCTTATAGAAATTATTTACATCAATCCTCTTTTATAGAGGTGTTGGAAGTTTCTAGATTATCATTTATATCCTCCTAGACTCTTCTTGCACCGACAATCATCTTTCTAGACTCTTCTTTACCATCAAATTCTATGGACTTTGCATTAAATGAGGCAGGTGGTTGTAGGTGGTAGAAATTAATTACAACATTTCTCCCCCTTAATTTCTACCACAAACCAATTGCTCTGAATATACATTCCATGATCTAGTATAGATGGGTCCCGACCTAGCCTTGTTAGGTACCCATTTACAATCACTAATTGTGTCAATGAAATACTATTATTTGTAAATTCTTTTCCTTTGTCTCTAACAAAGTCTGCGAACTTCCTCAAATTATTTTCTTCCACAGCTTTAAAAAAATCTCAATTCTAATGTCATTCTCTTGTCTTATTACGAATGTTGCGATATTCTCCAAATCCTTTTCTCTTCTTTTTCCATTGACTGATGCCTTCTTTTATCTCTTTTTGATGTCCATAACCAAGTTTGTTGACTTTGCAAATCCTTTTCTTTGCTTGATATCTTCAAACCATCTTCAAATCTAATGATGCCTCTCTCTCATGTCTTTGTCCAACTGCTACAAAAGTTTCTTGAATCTTTGGCTTTCAACTCTTCAAAATAGAAAACTCGAACTTTCTACAAATTCACTTTCTATAGATGTCTTGCTAGACAATTTTTTTTTTACTCAAACCATTTGTTATCCTTCTTGAACATTCAAACCTTGCTAGATTACTATCAGTTCTCACACTTGAACATTTGTACTAAAACAAATTTTTAATCATACTTGTAATTTTCTACCAAATCGATGCATAAGTCCATCCACAATTGCATAAAACCTACCATAGAATATTTCTTTGATGCATTATTCCAAAATTTATTTTCACAATGATTTTTCAAGCCACACACACTGCAAGGGTGTAAGTCCCAACATCTGTCCTTTGTATGAACTTTCCTATTACAATGCGAACATTGCATATTCTTCCTTCCTTGATATGATTTTCTTGTACTTGGAACATCTGTGTCATTCTTTCCTCTACCTATGCCATACCCAAGACCTTTATACCTTTGCTTCATTGTTGGTTCAATTGGATCTTTTATTCCTTGTTCGTTCTTTCCCAAACCTTCACCTTTATAACCCATTTTTTTCATAATTTTTAGACCAACATTTTCTTTAGCTTTTGTAGAATCAAAATTATCACAACAAGATTATTAGACTCATTAACATGTTTATCTCTATCATAAATAACTTTAGCAAAATCACATTTATCGAATGACAAACACAAATATTTTGTACTACATAAAACATCACATGCCAATTTCTTTGCCTTCAAACATGTTCATTCTCTTCATTCAATCTTGATATTTCTTTTTTGTATAAACTATTGTCTTCTTCTAATTTATTTATTTTCTCTTCCAAGTCATCATTCTTTTTCTTAACTTCATCAAACATCTTTAGCTTTTCTTTTAGATCAACTTGCCTCTTTGTTATAATTCATCATTCATTTTTTTAATCTCATTAAACATCTTTAAATTTTCCTCTTGAAATTTGTTCAATTCTTTCTCATAATGTCTGATTTCTTCATTTTTCTCTTCAATTTCATTTAAAAGTTTACATTTTTCTGCTATCCTTTCATTCATAATTGCAAAACATTTTTTTTGTGTCTTTCATTAATTCTTCATTTAAAAAATCTACTTCAGAAACTAAATTTGCATTTTCTTTCAACACTCTTTTACCTTGCTTTCCCATTGCAATAAACAATTAAACTCACCTTTTCACTTGATTACGATGTGTCTTCAACCTTTGTTTCAAATTTACAATACCTGCAAACTTCCTTTACAGTGACTATAACTATAGACTTCAGACAAATTTATATCTTTTACAGAGAAACTTCAAACAACAAATCTTCTAGAACTGCACTCTTCCAAGATCTTCTAGCCTTTTCTAAAATACTTGATTTGTTAAAAATTATATCATAACTGCTAAAATAGAAATAGCAAATTTACATTCACCTTTACATCTCAGAAAGTTGTGACCTTTTGCTATTCTTAAGATTTATGTAGATTTATATCTTCTTCAATCTTTGATTCGGCTACAAACTAACCTTCTTTAGTACCTTTCACTAGTTGATATCTTCAACGATCTACAATCTTTGGTCAACTACGATTTCCCTTTCTTGCAACAACAATGTCCCGCAATCTCCTTTTTGACTGCAATCCTCAACTATGGGAACAACTCCTCTGCTGGTGGCTTCAAGATCTCCAACCAGTGACCTTTCTTCAGCGACATCTTCTCCTACAAGCTACAACTTGGCTATGACAATTTAGGCTCGACCAACAACTTCAAAACAAATGATCTCTTGATCCTTACTATGCATCTTTTCTCTCTGGACATTGACTGCGAACATAATATCCTTCTACAGTGGTCTTCATAGAGTTGCTAATCCTTCAAACTTTGAAAACTTTGAACTTCACAATCTTTTGGAGCTCTCAATAGCTAGCGATCTTTTCCACTTGAGCTCCTGATAGCACTTTGTTAGAGGTGGATGAGCATGGATCAATCAGGAAAACACATTTCTACGCATATTCAAAAACACACAGATTTAGAACACATAATTTTTCCTACACATATTTAAACACATAATTTTGCTATTGCTTTGCTTACAGAAATGATTTACATCAATCCTCTTTTATAGAGGTGTTGGAAGTTTCTAGATTATCATCGATATCCTCCTAGACTTTTCTAGCATTGACAATCATCTTTCTAGACTCTTCTTTACCATCGAATTCTCTGGACTCTACATTAAATGAGGCAAGTGGTTGCAGGTGGTAGAAATTAATTTCAACAATACAACCCATTTTTTAAACATTAAGATAAGTAGATTCCAAATGTAAAAATGTGTAAATTATTTATGAAAGTATAAATTAAAGTCACACAAAATTTGATTTTATATAGACACTTAGATTGTAAAATAAAATAGACAACAATCTATTAAATCTTATTAATTCCTAATTTACTTACAAAACATAATTTTAGATTATAAAGTACAATCTACAACAAAGAACTTTTCCAAAGCTAAATCATTATTTCTTTTATCATTTGATTTAGAAAAATATTAATACTATCTTTTAACTCACAATTTTAAGATCTTTGATAATTATTACTTATTTGCTTTATCTATCTTGTTCCTTATTTCATTTCCGAAAGAAACATGAACAAACAAGGAATCATATGACATTTGAAGCATTGTCAACATATGACAGTCTATTTCTAATATTTTTGGAATATTTGTAGATTTACACATCCTGAGATTTGGTTCTTTAGTATTATAATTTAATTGATTGATGATGAAGATAGTGTAATATTTTTTGATTATTTCATCTACCAAAATTTAAATTTCCAAAAAAATATAAAAAAATCAAAGGTAATCATGTCCTAATAACTTTGTACAACTATATCAAAATATATAGACCTCAGTCATCAACTCTCAACGATAAAGATGCATAAATTTTGACGATATAAAACCTCTGACAAGAAAAATAAAGCAGCAAAGCAATCAAATGCCTTTGTATGGAGTGGCGAACCAAATGTTAATGGTCAATTTATTGCAGTTGCAAGAGAATAAAAACCAACAAGGGAAGTAAGAGAGAAGAAATTCGAATCAGCCAGCAATTTCGCATACTTGCAATGTACGAGGAAAACCGTTCATCCCGCACTAGTAAACCGAATAATGGGCGCGGAACTTTCACGCAGAATATAAATCCCAACGTGTCTTCCAGTAGACCGAAAGTTTTGATTCCAGATTTCACTCCTTTATATGCCCAACTCCAGTATTTCTCTCCACAGCCTCCCAGTCACACAGAAAAAGAGAAAAGAGAGTATTGCAATGGCAACTGCCAATGAGAGCAAGCCCACGCCTACTAAACCCACTTCCTCCCTCACCATCAAACTGATGGTGAATAAGAAAAACCGGCGCGTAATGTACGCAGAAGCCGGAAAAGACTTTGTGGATATGTTATGTAGCTTTCTAACACTTCCAACGGGTCTCGTTGCGAAGCTGGCCCTGCGCGGTGACACCACTACCAAACCCTGCTGTATTACTAATCTCTATAACAGCGTCGAGGCCTTGCCAGGTTCTCTCATGAAAGCCGATAAATCGGCCCTCCTCGGCCAAAAATTATTCTCCACCATCTATACCAACGAGACACTCAATATTGAGGCGCCCTCTCCTCCTGCTGCTGCTAAGCCTGCCGAGCCTCCCAAATATTATGTCTGCAGCAACGCCGGTTCGTCAAGCTACAAGCACTACCTTAGCCCCCTTTCTGGAGCTGTCAAATGCCCCTGCGGGTACTATGTTAACCGGGAGGTCTATTTTGTCGATCGTCCCGCTGATTCAACCCCGCAACCTGTTGTACCTGCAACTACTCAGGGCTATGTTAAGAAGCGTGCTAATTTTGTCATCACCGATGACTTAAGTGTGCTTCCTGTTGATTCCACCGCTACCATTGTTAATCTGTGGAACAAACTTCAAGTGAAAGAGCCTACCGAATTGGAAGAGAAAAATGCTACTGTTGGTGCAGCTGAGGTACGATTTATTAATGAAATTGGGTGTTTCTTCATTAGTTTAGAAACTTGGATGTCTGTATTAACTTGAATACGTGTGGCAGGTGTTGGGGTTGCTTAAAGCGGCCATGGTTTCCACTACGGCCTTAAACGATGTGTTCAAGGTGGAGACAAAGGTAGAGTTTTATATTTTGTTAAATATTTGGAGAATTTGGGTCGGGTTTAAATAATACATTCTAAACTTTGATTTGTTTAGGTTGTTCATTTGAAATCACTCTTTCTTCACTAGGGTCCATCTATTAATGTGATTTAAAATGAGCCATCTAAACAGATCAAAGTTAAAAATGTGTTGTTTAATTTGAAATGAAAGTTTGAATTTAATGCATTGAGCATACTTGTTTTCTTTTGCTGGATGCAGCCTGTTCCATCAGGGTCTCCAATGGACACAGAATCAGCTCGAGCAGTATTTCAGGAATTTCTGCTCAAGTTGATGAAAGAAGATCCCAAGTTCTTTGTCAAAAGCTTTGCTAATACAGCATGAATCCTTCCTTATTTTACTGGACACAATATTATAATTAAATAAACTAGTACTTTCACCCTTGAGGTGTAAGGGATACATTGATAGTTGGTGTAAATAGGTATTTTACCTATTAAGTCAACTAATAGATCATATTTACATGTTTAGTTTACTTATGAATCTTTCTAGAAGTCTTAGTTGTCACTTAGATTTTATCTTATCTTTTTCGCATTTAATACTTGAGTCTTAGGTCATTTAATATTAGTTGAGTTAGTTGTCTCATGACATGATTAAAATATTTGTTATAATCTTGTCTAATCCTACATCTCACCTTGGCTATATAACCAAGGGGTTTTCATTTGTAAATCATTCTATTCCTTCCATTGGAATCTAGTGCATTGTATATTGATCACATTTGATCTAATATCATCTTGCATTCATTATTGCAAATTTATGCTCTTGCTTTTATCTCTTGTAGAAGGTTATTTTTGGTTTTGTAGGTGATCCTAGAGGTTTGAGTCCTTGAATGACTCTAACAATAGTAAATTAAAAGGAATGTATAAATTTAGTGTTATATGTTTAAATAATATAATATTTTAATAATAATTAATTATAAACATATCATTAATTTTATTTTATAACAAAATAATATCATTCAAATCTATCGCAATGAGCAATGACATCATATGCAATTGCTTGATCTTGGATTAAACATGGTGCTTGAAAATAAGAAGTGATGCACAATAGTAGCATCAACTACATTTACATTACAAAATGCACAAATTAAGATACTTGATGGACAATTTCAACATTCTATGAACCTTAAGCTTTATTATCTACATAAAAAACATGCTATGATGGTGAGGATAATATTGGGCCTCATATGTACAAATCACTTCAAATACAAAATGGGTAGTTGCAACAAGAGCTCATTTGTGTTTTGAAGAGAATAAAAAGGCTAGAAATGGGATTGAGGTAGCAACTAGAATTGCAAAAGTCAAACAAAGTGATTCAACTACCTCTAATTTAATAACACAAAATAACAATGCAATAGCTAAGGATTCTACAAAAATATTCAACTTGATGGTCCTTCTAAAAGGAGATATCTGATTAATGAAACAAGTTTTGGGTAAGTGTATGTCTACTTATTTTGTGGTACTACTAAGTTCCCTTTAGAATTTTTGAAATACATTTTCCATAAATTCTTTAAACTTATTTCATAAACCCTTTAGACTTGTTGAAATACATTTTCAATGCATAATATTTTAAGAATAATTGCTTATTTGGCATTTATATTTTCATCTAGCAATACATTGAACAAAAAATGCAAGAAGCACCTTCTAAAAAAAAACATCAATTAAATGATGGAGCTATTGAAGAAACCTTTGATATCAAGCATAGATTGGAAGACATACTCAATGAGAATGTTCATTTTGATTTATGAAAGAATTCACTCAACATAGAACTACATAAACACAACAAAAGGTTGTTTAGTTATAGTATAATTAAAATATATTGAGAATGAACCACATCTATAAGTAAAAGAGGTGGAAAGTTTAAGGACAAGCTTGAGAAATAAAAAATCTTTAAATAGTCAATCTAAGAGAATCTTTCAAGGAATACCAATGTATATTGAAAGAGAAAAAAAAAAGTCATATGAATGAACAAATTGAATTGAAGCACAATTAAAAAAACTTTGGGTGGTGGGAAAAGTAGAAAGATTTCGAGTGGTAGATTTTTACAACTAATATTACATGCTAGACAACATTATAATGAAAAAAAATACATCTATTTATTATGTGGAGTTAAAGCTATCAAAGAATGTGTTCAAATTTTCCCATCAATATTAGCTTACTATAATCATATTGTTTGGAAAAAAACTCTAGGAGGTTATGCAAATCACCAAACGTGAAAGGTGCAAATTCAATCCAAGATCTCAAGGTGCATTACATAGAGTTTGGAGTGCATGCACACCATCCCATATGATATTTTAAGAAGGAAATTTATGCAACTTGAATCTCTTCAAATCAAAAAAAATTGTAATGATGATTATGTGGTCTCCAAAAAAATAAAAAACAACATATCATGTATCATACTTGTATCTATTGTACCATATTTTGTTGCACTAATTAAATGATTCAAATATTGAACCAATTATGATCTACTACTTTGATCTTTGGAATTGTTTATTTGCAAGAACAAAATCAACATTCTAATCTCTAAAATGGAAAGTATTTTATATCTACATAACATGAATTTTAATCACTAATCATGTGATTTATGGTAGCCACATATCATGCATTTGCTACAAGCAATGAAACCATTGACAATAAAAATTTGTGGATGTGTTTAGAGATTTCCTTTTCTTTGTATTAAGTATAGTTTAAACATCATTACATGTTGATTACATGTTACTATTGATTACATGCTCCTATTGGTTACAAACATCCTCCATTGAGGGTTGTGCTTACAATTTGTTCAAAAATTCTTGCATTCTTGTTGGATACATTTACTCTATAGATACATTTTGCATTGTAATTTCGTAATACTCATTATGTACTTTTGTACATATGCATATGCATGGTTTAACAGAAGAGATTAAATTTCCTGTCTGGACTTGCTATTGTTTACTTCCCCTCCTTGCCCATCTTCCTCTTCCTGTAACAACACATTTGATAGAACTTCTTCAGCAAAAGCGGCTGCCAGCTTGTCCCCCTATGGGATATCATGAGTGAGTGCATTCAACCCTAGATCATTTGTTGCCTCCCCTTTTGGTGGAACAAATTCTTGGGCTTTGTCTTGGTTGGTCACTTCATTGACCTCTGAAGTTCATCTAGGGTGTTGCGGAATAGTTCAACTTCATCACCGTTTAGGTGGTGTGCTTGGCCACACCTCACCTCCTCCCTATTGATGGTCACCATCCCTTCTCTTATAAGGCACAAGAATTTGACCAAATAAATTTCAATGTGCACTAAAACCTGCATAGCAACATTAAGGAATGTGAGCTTTTTATGATCAATTCAGTAAGCTCCCTCTTTGTCCCCTTGAATTTGTTTTCATTTCTCACTTTCCAAATGTGCCACATTATTTCATTAATTAGCCAATACTAGAAAAGTTTACAACCTTTGTTAATATTTAAATAAAAAAAATTACTTTTTTCCATTGAATTTTACCATTCCCATTCTAAATATTTAAGTTATGACAAAATAATCTCCAAATTTCCTGAGCATAGAAGCAATCAAAGAGAATATGCTTGACCGATTCTGGAGTCCTACAAATGTTGCAAATTTCAACATCAATAGAGTTAATCTTAATTGAAATATTTTTCAAAAGTACAAGCCATCTGAAATAGGCCTTTTTGGGCTCCATGGAGCTATGCCATACAAAGGATAAAATATTTTTCCATTTCTTGCTATCTAGGGATACACCCCAATAGGTGTTTATATGGTCCAACACAAAAGTACTACTAATAAGGTCATGTTATAGATTGTTTTTTCTTTCATATTTACAACGTTGATGCCATCACATCAAATGATATCATTAGCAATATCGAGCTCTTCATCCATATCAGCTGGCAATACTACACCATTGTGGGCCTCCCAAATCATGGAGAAAGTTCTATAGTTAGAACTAGGTATATTGAAATCATCACATAGGGCATTCCAAGTTTTTAAGTTCCCATTGGAAAGTATGTCCCTAAAGGTTTTAATTCCCATATTATTCCAAACTCTTACCGAGCACCCTTGGAACAAAGCAAGAGCTTTATTATTGTGTTCAAGATTCCACCATAATGAACTGTATGAGTGGAAAGTGTTCTAATTATTTTTAAGGACTATATTATAGTTTTTTATTTAGGCCTCATGTTTTGTTAACTCCCACGCCCTCTAGATACTCCTGAATATTGAGGAGCCTATTGTAACCATGGAGCACTTGCTGAGGAGGATATCACTTAGGGGAAGAAGTTTCCAAGCTTTGGCCTTCTTAGGCACCACCCTTTGGATTTTGCTCCTTACCACAACCTTCTAGGGCTCGTTGTGACTCAAAGATTTTAGGATCTATTTAGTAGCCAGTGCTATTCCTTGCACTTTTAAATATTTCAACCCAATGCCCCCTGGTGCTTACTGAGGCAACACTAGTCCCATTTCACTAAGTGCCTTTAACTTTTTCCCTTCCCATTGGACCATAAGAATTTCCTTATTCTCTTTTGGATCTCATTGATTTGGTAGCTATAGAAGAACTAGACAGAAGCAAAGTAGATACTGTATGAAGAAAATATTTTTTGACAAACTTGTATTCTCCCTGCTAGTGAGAGATAGCATCTGTTCCAACTCTCAAGTTTCTTATCGATTTTAGGTCTAACCTAATTCCGCATCTCCTTGAGATCAGGGTTGACTGCAAAAGGGATCCCCAAATATTTGATCAACTTATTGGGGCCTCCCCATTGGAACCTAAACCTGTTCAGCCAATCTAGCAGACCGTTTTTCTAGCTTATAAAGGTAGATTTAGCCATGGATAGTTTTTCTTCTGAGGCAAGACAAAAAATATCTAGTTTCACCATTAAGGACTCCAGGTTGCTTTGCTCCATTTCAACAAAGAAGGAGGTATCATTTGCGAACTGCACATAAATGTTAAATCACTATTATTAGGAAGTTTGATGCCTCTAACTCTAGGGGAGAAAGAGTTGTATTTTAGCAAATAGGAAAGAGAATTAGAGGAAATTACGAAGAGAGCCAGGGATAGGAAGCAACCTTCTCTGATCGACCTTTCCACGGTTATTTCCTTTGATAGTTTTCCATTAATGTCAACCTTTGTCGATGCATCCTTCTAAAGGGTATTCACCATATTGCAAAACTTTCTAGTGCTAAATGCTTGGAGAACAGTCCTTAAAAAGTTCCATTCTACTTGGTTGTAGGCTTTTTCAAAGTCTAGCAGAAGCATTGCCTAGTCTTGCTTGGATTGCCTGGCCCATTCTAGAACCTCCCAACTTGTAATCAAAATTTCTAGAATATACTACCCTTTTATGAATCCATTTTGGGTGCTAGTTATAAAATTTGGAAGGATATTGACCATCCTTAGAGCAACAACCTTTTCCATGATCTTATATGAGACATTTAACAAGGTAATTGGCCTCCAATTCTTGATTAGAGACTTGTCTCCCCCTTTCAAGAGAAGCTTGATGACCCCCCTGTTTATCTCCTTCCCCAAAGAACCCCTATCCAAGGCCTCTTTATATACTTGCAGTAGGTCCTCATAGATCCACTCCTCAAAGTTTTTATATAATTCTATAGGTAGCCCATCACAGCTTTGAGACTTGTCATTGCATATTGAAAAGATTTCCTTCCTGATCTCCTCATTTGTTATGCCTACTTCAAGCTTAAACACATCCTCCTCTACAATTTGTTTTGGAATGAAGTTTTTGATTAGGACCCTTGTCCTCAAGCTATCCTCTCCCCCATCTTCTAATGTGAATATTTCGTTGAAGAAGGAATGAAATTGCCCCATGATTTCCTCTTGAGATGAGTGCATTTGTGAGCCATCCTAGATTTTCCCAATTTTCTCCTTTATGTTCTTCTGCTTTAAGTAGTTAAAGAAAAACTTGGATCCCTTGTCCCCATACTTGAGCGAATTCATCTTGGCTCTAATTTTCTACCCCTACACTTTATTGGTTTGAAGCTTCCTTAGTTTTTTGTTGGCTATGACCAGTTATTCACAGAGTAATTTATCACTTGGGTTCTCTTGTAACCTTGACTCTGCAGCAAAAAAACTATCTTGGAGGTCTCCCTCCTCTTTCCTTGAGTCCAATTCCCTCTTTTGGCCAATTATTCAGAAAAGGTTCCTCCACCCCTCCAAATTCTTATTCCATCTTTCGATGTAGGAAATCCTTTAGCATCCATTTGTTAATCTCCCAGAGGGAAACAATCGCATCCTGGAAATCAATATCTTCTAAGAAACTTGTGTTGAGAAAAAAGACATCCTTTTTTCTTGACCCTTCCGATCCTTCAATGGAGGAGATTAGATTAGCCTTGATCAGATGGTGGTCTAAAAGGGTGTATGGAAAAACTTGGACCATTATACCATCCCTGTTTGGCTTGAACAAAAATAAGTTTTTTCTTGCATAGAGCCTATCTAATCTGCAGTAGATCATGCTACCCCCTTTTTGGGTATTGCACCAAGTGTACTAGATCCCCTTGGAATCCTTCTTATTACCTTCCAGTGGATCAATCAGCCCCAACTTATTTTTAATCCTTAGCCAAAAATGTTTTTCATCCTCTTTCCAACACATATCTTCCCCACCCCATTTATCTTCCAACTTCTCAACCATGTTAAAGTCCCCTCCCACCACCCAGGGGACCCCTTGGAAACTATCCATCCACTTCCAAACCCTGATTATTTCTCTATAGTCATTGGAGGCATAAATTGAGCATACCCCAAAGGCCATGCCGTCTCTTTCAAACTTGACCCACACCGGCCTATTACATGGGGAGGACCCATGTCCAGTAATCCATTGATCCCATTGATTGGAAACTAGAATGGAAGCCCCTCCCTACCCTCTCTCATGCGAGGTGGTGAAAAGCTTGGATTCATTCCAAACAAACCTCAGGTTTGTTTCAAGGGTGAAGCTAGTGGCTTTAGTTTCTTGAAGCAGAACAATGTATTTTTCTTTTTCCCTATTAAGGAATCTTCTTACAATGTATTTTTTGTCAGAGGATTCCAACCCCTTGACATTCCACGAAATGCAATTAAATTTCATTATCAGTTATCATAGGAGATTCCTCTTGTTCGCTTTTGAAATTTTCAAAGCACTTGGGGAGCTTATCCTCCACCTCAAGCTTTTTTGCTACTAGAGACTGTATTACTGTACTTGTGTTCCTCCTCTTGTTTTTGGAGATTTGGGATTTCTTTCCCCCAATGGGAGTGATGCTATATTTCCTTGGCCTTCCAGGGCCATTTCTTTGTTTTAGGATAAAAAATTCCTTCCCCCCAGTGGTATCCTCCTCCTCATTGTTGCCTATAGTCCCTATAGGCTCTCCATTATTAAGGTTTTTCTAGCTCTTCTTTTGAATTTTGGAATTAATTCCTTTATAAGTTATAGATTCCTCTTTGCCTTTACTAGGGTATGCCATATTATTATTAGCAATTTCTTGGTTATTTACCTTGGGATTAGTGCACACCTTGGGAGGATTGGATTTGGTTTCAACCCCAATGAGGGGGATGAGGATAGAGCTGAATTTTTTCTTGGGGACTTTCGAGGATACCCCTTCATACTGGACTCCTACAATCCCACTATTTACCACAATGCTATCAGGGACTGACATACCCTATGGGTTATCAATGGGAGAGAATTTTGAGCTTTCCACTAGCTTGCCTATCAAATTAGGGGGATCGCTAGGATCCAGTGGGGTGTCCCCACTGCTCCCAAGCATATCGTCAACTTTACCTACATCTCCCCCACTGGCAGAGGCCCTAAGGTGAGAAAAACTAGGTGACTTGTTGAGCTGAAAATCCAAGACCTCAGGGACTCCTTATTGTTATACCTATTGGTGAGATTCTCTTGGATTCTTGCTCTTATTTTTTTCATTGCAATCTGTTGAGCATTAAGTTTCTCAACTAGCTTAGGGTTTTTTGTTAGTGATTATTCGAGATCAAGACCACTCGTGGGTTTGTTATCCCTAATGACAGGTGACTGGGTTTCAAATTCCGCATAGACCTCACCTTCCTCAACATGTGCAAGGAGAGAAAAGGAGTTTTTCACCATAATCTCTAGTTGACTAGAGTTGGCAGCCGCTATTGGTTGTTCACCCATTGTCTCAAGGGAAATTCAACCACATGAGGATCAATCCTTGGGCTGGGATGGTCATTAAACTTAGGGTTATTCTCCTTGCTAATATTCGAAATGGAATGTGTTCTCGCACAACTGCTGTTAGGTTTACCGAATTCCCTAGGTTCTCCCCCTTTATCTTTAGCCAACAATTCACTGGTGGCATTTGAGATTGATCTCCTCTTGATCAAAAGGAAATTTTTCTTGATGTGCCCCTCTTTATGGCACAAGAAATAGGAATTAGTCCCCCTAAGGATTTCTAGAGTGCACACGAATTGACCATTATCTTCTCTAATAACAATATTCTCAAGGATATCGACGCTAGGGCTCAAAGAGACTAGAGCATGTGCATCAAGGTGAGGTAAGGCTACTTTGGCCTCATCAATTCTAACCACAACGCCTATTAGAGCCAAGATTTGAGGAATCAACCTCCAAAATTCAAGCGGTAGGTTTTTCATCGTGACCCACCTTGGGCACGACAATGTAAAGATCTTGTTGACAATGGCCATCAGAGACTAGGATAGGGCACGAAATGTGCAACCACCAACATTTGAGTAAGGATTTTCAATTATTTTTTCTTGCATGGATTTGTTTTCCAAGAAGATGACAAAAATCCCTCACTGAATCATGTGGTAGAACTTAACTTGGATCCCAAACTTATTCCCCCAAACCCTAATGAGCCAAAAGTCTAGGAATTTCCTATCTGGAATCTTCTCAGTGTCTAAGGCCTCAAAAAAGATTGCAGTGTTTTTGAGTCTATTTATTTCATTATGAATTGCATATTTTAACTCATTATTAGGAGAAATAAACAAATATTTGGAGCAATTAGAGGGAGAATTATTGTTGTCTGCTCCATCATTGGCACAATCAATTTCCACAAGAAATCTGGTGTCGACAAGCAATACTCCTTCGCTATCCACTAGGGTTGCTTTGAAGGACTTATGCCCAAAATACTGAGTAGGGTTTTCTTCCTTATTTTCCTTCCCATTGGAACTAGGGGAAGTATGAACCGTACTGGGTAAACCCACAAAACTGATTTACAATTCCAGTGAAGAAGGAAAATTGCAAAATTGCTCCTATGATTTTTTTTTTTGTTGCTTTTTAGGGGTTCACATGAACTAGGGTGTTCGAATGGACCCTAGTTCAAGTGAACCATATTAAATGAAGGGACTCACTTTTTTTGCATTTTTTAATGACGAAGAAAATGGAAAAGAGGGGGGTCACTTGAACCTGGGTTTGAATGAACCTAGGTTCAAGTGAACTTGCAAGGGGGGTTCGCTTGAACCTGGGTTCTTTCGAACCCCCTTTTCCCCCCTTCTCCCCATTTCTCTCCCTCTGGCACCAAATTTCTCTAGAATTTTTCCCTTCAAAGCTCGAGTTGAGGATGAAAATGGAGGAGAATTCACAAACCCAACTAGATGATGGTAGTCCTTGGAATGAGCTATCCATCAAATATAATTTTAATATGTTTTGGTTTTATCATGTATTTTTTTTTTAGTTTGATTAAACATAGGTTTTTCACTGAAAATCAAGCTCTTTGTTCTGCACACGTGGAAAAATAGCAGATTATCAAAATAAAATTCTAAAAAATATGTTCAATCTAGGTATTGATGTCCTAGATCCAATAAAAAAAATAAAAATTGAATTTTGATACATACAAAAAAAGTTATGCTGTATACAGTCCGCCTATGTCTAAATTGTAATTGGTTTGACTTTGAAACTTGATTAAGGAAAAAATATTCAATAAAACACTATGCAACCAAATGAATTGGTTAGATATCTAAATTCAAAAAAATTAGAATTTTACCCTTCATAGAAAAAAAGTTATGTTGTATACGGTGAACATCACTCCTTAAAAATGGTGTTTACTAAAAAAAACTAGTTTTTGAAGATGGAAAAAAAAGTGCAACCTGATTCCAAATTTTTTGAAAAAATAATATTTAGAATCTATAGACAAAATTTTACAAATCATTAATTTGCAGCATCTTCAAATTCCTCACTGTTTAGCCGCTATAGGTGCCTGAAAGTGAAGATTTAGTTAGAAAATTCAGTTTAGTGTCTAGTTTGGCCAAAAATTGTAAACCAGTATTATGGGATCACCCTACTCCCTCCATTAATGGAGGGATTTTTCGTGGCCACACACAAAATGCCAACTAAACAAACAATTAATTCACACAAGAGAGAACAACCAAAGAGGCACATGGAAAAACAAAAACAAAACAAACTCAAGGAGAGAGGGAACCCACAGTTAGGGAAAACCCGGGTAGGGGGGCGTACAACCTCCCCCACAATGCTTCAACACACCCTCAGAAGATGCCGCCAAACCCTACCATGCAACCTTGGTTGTAGAGAAAAATCTTCTAGAGATTCCTTTCAAATGCAACACCTTATGTATAATTTTTTTATATAAATCACCAAATGTGAAAGGTGCAAATCCAATCCAAGATCTCAGGGTGTATTACAAAGAGCTTGGAATGAATGTACATCATCCCATATGATATTTTACTTGAAGGAAATTTATGAAACTTGAATCTCTTCAAATAAAAAATTCTCGTAATGATGATTATGTGGTCTCCAAAAAAATAAAAAATAGCATATCATCTATCATACTTGTATTTATTGTACCATATTTTTGTTGCACTAATTAAATGATTCAAATATTGAACCAATTATGGTCTACTACTTTGATCTTTGGAGTTGTTTATTTACAAGAACAAAATCAACATTCTAATCTGTAAAATGGAAAGTATTTTATATCTACATAAAATTAATTTTAATCACTAATCATGTGATTTATGATAGCAACATATCACATTTTCTGCAAGCATTGAAACCATTGACTTGATAAAAAAATGTGGATATGTTTAGATATTTCCTTTCAAATTCAACACCTTATGTATAACTTCTTTTATACAAAGCACCAAACATGAAGGTGCAAATTCAATCCAAGATCTTAGGGTGTATTACATAGAGCTTGGTGGGGTATACCTTGGGTGGTGGAGTTTCACAAATAGAACCTCTTAACTACTTCTATAGTTGTTTCCCTCTAGGGGGACCAAGAGGTTCTACTTGAATCTCTTGAACAAATTAAAAATTCTTGTAATGATGATTACGTTGTCTCAATAAAAATAAAAGAGCATATCATCTATCACATTTGTATCTATTGTACCATATTTTTGTTGCACTAATTAAATGATTCAAATATTGAACCAATTATGATCTACTACTTTGATATTTGGAGTTGTTAATTTGCAAGAACGAAATTAACATTCTAATCTATAAAATGGAAAGTAATTTATATCTACATAACAAGAATTTTAATCACTGATCATATGGTTTATAGTAGCAACATATCACATTTGCTACAAGAAATGAAACCATTGACAATACAAATTTTTGGAGAGGTTTATGTAAGGAAGCTAAGGTAGCTCTGAAACAACTTCCTACACTAACCTTGCGAGGAGAATAATGCAAAAATTTTACACATCTTTAACAATTAGAAACACTTAAATAGAAATAAACACAAATATCATGCATACAACAACACAATGATTTATGTGGGGAAAACCTTTTTGGGAGAAAAACCCCACACTCCAAAATCCACCCAATATATTATTTAGAAATAAAAATATTACAATATACTTGCAAAGCAAGCTTCTCACAGGAGTATCACCTCCAGAGATCAAGAGACACCATGACTATTATTAGACTCTCAGAATATACCACCATCTACATACATCCCACCCACTTATAAAAAGATTTTTGAAACCTTCTAGAATTAGGGTTTTACAAGGTCATTTTTCATTTGACGTGTTAACGAAAAAACTTTGACATGTTAGCGGGAAAAAACCTTGGCGTGTTAGCGGGAAAAATACTTAACATGTCAGTAGGAAAACCTTGACTTGTTAACAATTTTTTTTTTAGGGTGTTGCCTCGAACCCCACATCTTGTTATGAGTGTACAATATTTGCATGATCACTCACCACATACCAACATACATCCTATCAATAAATTTTATATAATTGTGAGGTTGAGACACATTTTCCCAACAAATCTCCCACTTGTCGAACACCTTTCAAGGACAACGAAAGGGTGTCATCATCATCCCTAATTGCTAGGGGCCGAAAGGCCCATAGTATCTGAACACCATATGAACTTCTTTTTGTTCAAAGGCTTAGTTAAAGAATCAACAACATTCATCAAGTCTCTACCTTAACCAACTTCACCCCACCATCTTTGACCATATCTCTAACAAAATGATAATGTACATCAATGTGCTTGGTCCTAGCATGAAACGTTGGGTTCTTGGCTAGACATATCACACTCTGATTATTGCAATGAATTGTCCTTGCACCTTGTTTTATTCCTATATCTAAACATAGTCTCTTAAGCCAAATGGATCCTTTACAAGCATGAGTAGCTTCCATATACTTTGCTTTAGTAATGGATAAAGCAACCACAACCTGTTTCTTACTCATCCAACTAATTGCACCACCAAATAAAGTAAACATGTAAGAACTAGTGGATCTTCTGCTATCAACATCACCTACCCAGTCTGAATCCACATAACCATGAATATCAAGACAAATCTCATCTTCAGTCATATTAATATGATAACATAAGGAATAATCTGAGGTACAACAAAAATATCTAAAGACTCTTATACCTGCATCCCAATGAACTCTACCATGATTGGAAATATATCTGGAAAGAACACCCACTGCTTAGAAAATGTCTGGTTTAATGCAAACCATAGCATACATAAAACTTCCAACTATTGCAAGTATGAATGAGTATGGTGGTGTTGTCATTGATGTCAACACAGTATAGGTTGTTGCAAAGAAAGTAAACAAGTGATTACAAGTGGTGCATGTATAGTTGAGATACTATTGAAATGTTGTTAGTACATGGAGTTATCTTTATGGTGTTGCATGTGTGCTGATATGATGAGTTACCAAGTGCTTTTGAGAAAATTAATAAATAGTGAAGTCAAAATTATGTGTGTGTTTAGAATGTGCTCTGGTATGTTCTCTACATTTTTTCTGTCTTGATCCTATGCTTGTGTAGATCTACAGTGTTGTTTATGGACATCCTTGGGTGATATATCCTAGATTATAGCTTCTGGTTTGATGAAGAATGAAAGTTGTGCTCACCAGTGTGTGAACTGGTTTGGTAGAGTTATTTGTCGGTAGACTGGGAGAAATGTATCTGCTCCGCAGTCCTCCACTGGTTTATTTTAGGTCGGATATGGAAGAAGGCTTGTGATGATGTTATATATGCTCTATCAAAGGTGTTCATGGTTTGGTGCTCTGAAAGAGTAGTTTCATAGTTACTGTGTGTCTATATAGTCCGGATGGACTGATGGAAAGTGTTTTGTGTATGAAGGTCATTACAATAGTTGTAGATGAATCTAAAGGAATTTAAGATGTGTCCCAGTGTATGGTGAAGCATGTTATCCTCTTGTTGTGGAAGCGTGTAGTTCAAAGTTAATTGGTGTTTTCATTAGGTTTGGCCGATCTAGTGTTTACACATCATGCAAAGGATAAGTATCAATTAAGGAAGCGTTTGATTGATTTGAGATGTTGTTTTAGGTATTGTTCAAGTGTTGGTTTGGTCCACTCTCATTCTCTTCAACCGCAGGAATGTTGAGTTGCCGACCTAATTTGAATTTGTAAAATGAAGAGTGTGTAGCAGACCTTGGAGAAAGTTTCTAAGGTTGAAGATGGTATAAATACAAGACAAGATGTTATGGTTTGGAAGCCACAAGTTTGAGAAGATGCGAGAGATCGTGAGAAAGTAAGTTGAGGTAGTGAGGTCTTCAATGTGTTAGACTCTTGAAAGCAATGAGTTGATGGTGTTTGCAATTCTTTGATCAAGGCTATGGATGTGTGAAAGTTGTTGTGGTGTATTTTCTATTATCTTTTTTTATCTGTAGGGAGTGAGCCTCCCTTTTGGACAATGAGTTCTATTAGGATAGTGAGTCCTATCTGTGGGTAGTGAGCCTCTTTGTAAATGGTTTTAAAATTACTCTTATATTGTGAGTTAATACTCACCGTGGTTTTTCCCTTATTTGGTTTTCCATGTAAATTTGGTGTTTCTTGTGTTGATATTGCTTTCTGTTATTCGCACTTCATGCTCATACTTAATACTAGATTAAAGTGGATGTGGAGTTAATAATTGTTTGATATTTGTGAATGTAATTGGTGACAACTGATTCACCACCCCTCTTAGTTGTCTTGTGCATTTCAAAAATTGGTATCAGAGCCTTGGTTCCTTAGAGAAGAGCTTAACCGTTTGAGGTAGATCTGATGGCACACAAATTGATAATTCGTATGTTTGATGGATCTGACTATAGTTTTTGGAAAGTGCAGATGAGTGGTTACCTAATCTATCTTGGTTACAAGACTTGGAAAGTTTTCGAGACAAAATATGTTGAGCCAGCAAGTGGTCCTTCTTCTATAGATGAGATTTATGTCTATGAAGAAAATGAAAAAGCAAGGTATTCAATCTATAGTGCTTTAGCTAAGATTGAGCTGAAAAAAGTTATTTCATTAGGCACTGCTTATGAATTTTGGGAAAAGTTGGAAGATATCTATGAAGGAAATGATAGATTCAAGTTATCAAAGAAGTTAATAGCTAAGAGCAGATATGAGAACTTGAAAATGGAAGAAGGTGAAGACATTTCAAGCTATTTTTATAGGGTTGACATTGTTGAAAATTGAGGTGTTTATGTAGCTTAATACTTTGTAAAACTTTATGATTGCTGATCTAAATATGTATTCTTTGTTACAGATTCTTTGCGGGTGATTATCTGATTAATTCAATTAATCATTTGTAGAATGGAGATAGAAGGTTGTAGAAGAAATATACAGAATATTAGAAGATACACAAGCATATACCATGGAGAAACCCTTTCAGGAAAAAAATCTACCAAGAATTCATCTATTATTAAATCTTTGAAGTAGATTACAATAGCTCCAATTCTTGCTTGAGAATGCTTCTTTTTCCTTCACCAAATCTTCTTCACAACCTGCAATAAACTAATACAAACTCTCTTCAACTTGCTTGAGATATATAGGCAATAAACAACTTTGTAAACTCCAAAAGAGTTACAATTACAAAGCTCAATCCCTATCTCCTAAAAGGTATGCCTATCTCTTCCAAGTAGAGTTTAACCATGAAAAACAATGCCAAATCATCATCTTCATCCATTTAGGCACCACAAAATGAAGTAGTAACTCAACCTTTATTCTGTAAATATATTCAAGGCTTTATCCTCAAAGTAGGCGCCCAAGAGTGGGCCCACTGAACTCAACCTTTTGAAATATCTTAACATGCAAAGGAGTTAATTCCAAGAAGCCAACTTGGGTGCCCAAATTTGGTCCAAGTCATTTTCTATTAACTAAAAAATATCTCTCCACCATTCATGCAAGAATGGTCATCCCCTATTAACTGAAGGTAGTCCCTATTATCTGTCATACAACTCAAGTCATTAGTCATGCATTCCAAGTTAATTGAATTCAACTAGCATTCAACTAAAACTAACTGAAGATAACTAAACCATAACTGAACTGAACTAAACTAAACTAAACTAAACTAAAATAAATTGATTTTGAATTGAACTAAACTAAACTAAACTGAACTAAATTGATCTAAATTGAATTGAGCTGAACTTCATGCATGCACACATCAAACCCTAACTCTTGGGATCTTTACATGCATTCAGAAGTGTTATCTCTTAGTCCAAATTGTTAATTGAACTCAAAGTGTCACCTACCATGTGGGAGCCCCATGTTCCCCTATTATTTAGGAACTCATAATGGACACCCTAACATGCTCCTAACATTTAGAATTAATTACAAATTCCAATTAACATGATTATTTCATCAAATACTAATATCTTTCTAATCCTAGTGTTGTGTAACACTTTCCAATGACTTAGGAGATACATGAAATAAATAATGTTTAGGATTTCAATTAAATGGCATCCTATTTCCAACATTCTCCCACTTGTCATTATACATTGCAATTATTCTAAACAAGGAATAATAATTCTAAATCAAGTACAAGACTCAAGGCCAATGGCCTTCTTGCACTAACTAATCAATCCATGCCAACTTCAAATGCAACCTACATAATCATGAAGCTCCAAGAAAATGATTAAAACCAAGAGAACTTATTTGTAGGAACTAGTTTCATAAGATAATCTATAACATTAATTAAAAAGTAAACTTTTCTCAATTAATACCTTCCCACTTTCAACCATTTCTCACACAAAGTGATACTGAATATCAACATGCTCTATACGAGCATGATACATAGGATTTTCTTGGCTAAACACATAGCACTTTGACTATCACATTCAAGTTTAACTTACTTGCAATTAAAACCAATACCTTTCCCAAGTCTCTATAACCAAACTACCTTTTCGAAGGCATGTGTAACCACCGAGTGTGTTGAACTCATGTTCAACCAAGTTGTAGGCTCCTCGGTCTTTTCTGTTGGAAATTTTTTTCTTGATAGTAACCATTCCAACACATGTCTCTAGCCATAAGAGAACTCAAGCCTCACCTATTTCTCCAAGTATCCATGCGGACCTGTAACCAACCAATCCATGCCAAACTCCAAATGCAACACAACACTTTCATGAAGTAATCAAGAAAATGATTAATGTACCCAATACATAAGAGAACTACAGAAGATCAATGTCAAAGCTCCAATCTTGAACATAAACATGACATCCATGATCTAACCATCTCTTCCAAGGAGATCAGATGCACCATAACATATATACATCCTAGTCTCAAGAGAACATGTAATATGCCAAACTCTAAACTAGTATCAAGAGTATAACATGACATCATAACAAATACACTCAACCAAGAAACCATATCTCCAATCACATGGAGATAACCTTACCAATGATGCATCCACATCACTGCCAACAACTCCCACTGAACCATGGTACTGAGTCACACATGGCATCGTGACTACCATCCTCTCTATGAAGATCAATCTATATCCTACCAAAGCTCCCACTGAACTGTGATACTGAGCTATACATGGTAACAAGATAAACATCAAACCATCACTGTCAAAAGCATATGGAATTTTAGACATTTTCTCCTGATCAAAATTATCATAGCATGTACCATGCCACAACTCTAAACCGCTACTCAAGAGTATACCATGACATAATAACAAAACCATCCTACAACCAAGAATCCACTTCATTTCCAAATTCTCCCATTGAATTGTGATACTGAGCAATCCCATGGCATCATGATGTACATAATCAAAACCATATTTCTATCATAAGCTTTCAATGACACATGATAAACATCTTCTAAAGCAAGAATATATACCTCTTGTAACAAACTTATTTTCTAAAATCAGCAATAGAAAAAATAGTAAAAGCTCCCACTACAGCCAAAAAACCTCCAATATTTTAAGAGAAAGGCGTCCCAATACTCTACACAACCTTAGATTTGATACCAAATGTTGAAAATTGAGGTGTCTATGTAGCTTAATACTTTGTAAAAATTTATTATTTCTGATCTAAATATGTATTCTTTGTTACAAATTCTTTGTGGGTGATTATCTGATTAATTCATTTTATCATTTGTAGAATGAAGATAGAAGGTTGTAGAAGAAATATAAAGACTATTAGAAGATACAAAAGCATATACCATGGAGAAACCATTTTGGGAAAAAAATCCTTGAAGAATTAATCTATTATTCAATCTCTGAAGTAGATTACAATAGCTCCAATTCTTGCTTAAGAATGCTTCTTTTGCCTTCACCAAATCTTCTTCACAACCTGCAATAAACTAATACAAACTCTCTTCAACTTGCTTGAGAGATATAGGCAATAAATAACTTTGTAAACTCCAAAAGAATTACAATTACAAAGCTCAATCCCTATCTCCTAAAAGGTATGCCTATCTCTTCCAAGTAGAGTTTAACCATGAAGAACAATGCCAAATCATTATCTTCATCCATTTGGCCGTCCCAAACTAAAGTAGTAACTCAACCTTTATTCTGTAAATATCTTCAACGCTTTATCCTAAAAGTAGGTGCCCAAGAGTGGTCCCACTTAACTCAACCTTCTGAAATATCTTAACATGCAAAGGAATTAATTCCAAGAAGCCAACTTGGGCACCCAAAGTGGGTCCAAGTCATTTTCTGTTAACTGAAACATCTCTCTCCACCATTCATGCAAGAATGGTCATCCCCTGTTAACTAAAGGTAGTCCCTATTATTTGTCATGCAACTCAATTAATTAGTCATGCATTCCAAGTCAACTGAATTCAACTAGCATTCAACTAAAACTAAATGAAGATAACTAAACCATAACTGAACTGAACTGAACTGAACTAAACTAAACTAAACTAAACTAAACTAAACTGATTCTGAACTGAATTGAACTAAACTGAACTAAATTGATCTGAACTAAACTGAACTGAACTTCATGCATGCAAAAATCAAACCCTAACTCTTAGGATCTTTACATGCATTCAAAAGTGTTATCTCTTACTCCAAATAGTTAACTAAACTCAAGGTGACTATCACCTACCATGTGGGCACCCCATGTGCCCCTATTATTTAGGAACTCATAATGGGCACCCTCACATGCTCCTAACATTTAGAATTAATTACAAATTTCAATTAACATGATTATTTCATGAAATATTAATCTCTTTCCAATCCTAGTGTTGTGTAACATTTTCCAAGGACTTAGGAGATACATGAAATAAATAATGTTTAGGATTGCAATTAAATGGCATCCTATTTCCAACATACATTGCAATAAATAAAGTCAAAAATCAAGGTGGTACTATAATAGATTAAGATGTAATGGAGAAGATTCTAATGACCCTATTGGAGAGTTATAGTGATAAGGTCTCAACTATTGAGGAAGTTTATGATTCAAAAAAATTCACTAAAGAACAACTATTTGGCACCTTTACTGCATTTGAAATAAGGAAATTTTGAAAAGAAAAGGAGAAAATAGAAGCAACCTTCAAAAATACAAAAAAAAAAGATGATCCAGATGGTGATAGTTTAGAGGAGTTGGAAGAAAATTTTACAAGGAAGTTGAAGAAAGGTACCAGTAAGTACAAAGGTATGTTTCCTTTTAAATGTTTCATGTGTGTAAGTATTGGTCACTATGCTTCAAGATGTCCAAATAGATCCATTCACAAGAAGAGCAGAGACAATAAAGACAAAAAGGAAAAAAAGTTCAAGAAATTGTATTATGTTAGAGAAGATGCTGGAATTTCTGATGATGAATCTGATTTTGAGAGTGATATTAATGAATGCTTGTTTCTAGCTTTAGAGAATAAATCAATGTCTACTAACCATGGAAGATGTGCAAGGGAATGTGGTCTAAAAAACAAGAAGGAAGAGATGGAAGGTACTTTGGTTACTTCCTTTCATGCTAGACAAGATGAAGAATATTGGGTGATTGATAGTGGCTGCTCAAATCACATGACCGGAGACAAAAGTAAGTTTACTAAACTTGAAAAGTATGATGGAGGATTAGTCATGTTTGGAGATGATTCTGGTGGAAAGACTGTTGGAAAAGGAACAATTAGTTTCAATGGAAAACATAGTACTAATGATGTCTATATTATGTTAAGGGCTTAAGGAATAATCTCTTAAGTGTTGGACAAATGTGTAGCAAAGTATTTAAGCTTGTGTTTTAGGATAATACTTGTGAGATCAGAAAATGGTTTAGAACTATGGTAGCTGTAGGAAGAACATATGGAAACATTTATCAGCTTAAGGGTGTTGATGGTCAGTGTTTTGTGTCTCAAGTTAATGAAAGTTGGATATGGCATTGGAGGATGGGACATGTAAACTTTTACAATCGGATCAGGATTAGTTCAAGAGAAGTTGTTAGGTATTTTTCGAAAATCACAAAGCCTACTAATACTGTTTACAAAAGTTGTCAGTTGGGAAAACAACCAAGATGCACTTTTAAAGGAAAAGAACAGTCAACTACCAGAATGCTGGAATTGATTCATATAGACCTTTGTGGTCCCACAAGAATAGGAAATCTTAATGGTGACATGTATTTTATGCTTCTAATTGATGATTATTCTAGAATGACATGGGTTACTCTTCTTAGGGAGAAAGCTCAAGCTCTAGATAGATTCAAAGTGTTTAAGGCTATGGTAGAGAATGAAGTGAACTTGAAAATAAAATGTTTAAGGTCTGACAGAGGTGGAGAATTCACCTCCAGTGAGTTTAATATGTTCTGTGAAGAGCATGGTATAAAGAGGCATTTTTCTGCTCCTAGAACTCCTCAGCAGAATGGAGTTGTTGAGAGGAAGAATTAGACTATTCAAGAAGTTGTAAGGACTATGATGAAAGAGGAAAATGTACTTGAAGTATACTAGAGAGAAGCAATTCACACTACTGTTTATATTCTTAACAGGGTTTAGATCAAAGGTAACATCACAAAGACTCCTTATGAATTGTGGCATGGCAAAATTCCTACTATTAAGTACTTTAAGGTGCTTGGAAGAAAATGTTATATTAAAAGAGATGATGAGAACCTAGGAAAGTTTGATACTAGATGTGATGAAGGTATTTTCCTTGGATATTCAACCAATAGCAAAGCTTATAGATGCTTCAATAAAAGATTGAGAAAGACTGTACAAATGTAAAAGTTGATGAGGATATGCACAAATCAATTGAAATAAGTGAAGTTGAACTAGATGAACCTATTTGTGAACAAGTACAAGAAGAGAATAAGGAAGAAGAACATATTGAAGAAGAAGAAGCTCTAGAACCTGCTCCTAAGACTCTAAAATATGTACAAAAAATCATCCTGAAGAATATATAATTGGAGACAAAAGCAAAGGTGTAAAGACAAGAAACAAAGTGGTAGCAGCTGAGGTGAATTTGTGTTTAATTTCCAAGATAGAACCTAAAACAGTGTGTGAAGCATGCAAAGATGAAAATTGGGTTAGAGCAATGAAAGAGGAGTTACAACAGATAGAGAAAAATTAGACATGGGAATTGGTTTCTAGACTTGTAGATAGGAACATAATTGGTAGAAAATGGGTATTCAGGAATAAGCTGAATGAGAATGGTGAAGTAGTAAGAAATAAAGCCAGGCTTGAATGTAAAGGTTATTCATAGGTTGAAGGAAAAGACTTTGAGGAGACATTTTCCCTGGTGGAAAGAATGGAGGCTATTCAGATGTTTTTGGCATTTTCTGATCACAAATATTTCAAGGTATACCAGATGGATGTTAAGTCTGCATTCCTGAATGGAGAATTGGAAGAAGAGGTTTACATGGAACAACTAGAGGGATTTGAGTTATTAGATCAACCAGACATGGTCTGTAAGTTGAAAAAGGAATTGTATGGACTTAAACAGGCTCCCAGAGCTTGGTATGCAAGGTTGGATAGGTATTTGACACAACAAAGGTTCAACAAAGGCTCCATAGAAAATGATCTCTATTTCAAGGTTGAAGGAAACAAAATGTTGATAGTAGTTGTGTATATTGATGATATTATCTCTAGAGGAAATGAGGGTATGTGCAAGAAATTTGCAGAGGACATGCAAAAAGAGTTTGAAATGTCTATGATTGGTGAGTTGAATTTCTTTCTTGGACTTCAAGTGAATCAAACTGATAAGGGAATATTCATTTCACAATCAAAGTATGTTAAAGAATTGTTGAAGAAGTTTGGATTGGATGACTCCAAATCGATTAGTACCCCTATGGTGATTGGATGCAAATTGAGTAAGGATGATGAATCTCCTAAATTTGATCAGAGCATGCATAGATCTATGATTGGTGGACTGTTATATCTTATTGCTACTAGACCGAATATCATGCATGCAGTATGTTTGGTCACCAGATTTCAAGCAGAACCTAAAGAAACACATGTTACAGCTGTGAAAAGGATATTCAGATATCTAAAAGGTACTCTAGATTATGGCTTGTGGTATCCTAAGGATATTGATTTCACTTTGAGTTCTTATACTGATGCAGATTGGGCTAGTTTTTTGGATGACCGAAAGAGTACAAGTGGTGGTGCATTCTTTCTTGGATGTGGGTTGGTTTCATGGCCAAGCAAGAAATAGGATTCAATTTGTTTATCCACTGTAGAAGCTAAGTATATTGCATGAGCATCTTGTTGCACATAGGTACTATGGATGAAGCAAACAATGAAGGATATAAGAGTGATGTATGATGAGCCTATCCCTATCTTCTGTGATAATACAAGTGCAATAAATATTTCAAAGAATCTAGGAATGTGTTCAAGGAAAAAACATATATGTATCAGATATCATTTCTTGAGAGAGAAGGTATTGGAGAATGAACTCAGGTTGGAATATGTGCCTACAAAGGATCAGATTGCTGATATATTTACTAAGGCTCTTCCGAAGGATAATTTTGAGTATATCAAGGAGAAGTTGGGGGTTATTGCCCCTCCATTTTTGAACTAGGTGCACATGAAGGTGCATCAGTCCAGTGGATCTACAAATTCATCATTTTTCTGGACTGATGATTGGTGTCTACTTCTTAGGGGGAGTAGGAAGTATCATTGTTGCAACATGAGATGCATGGGTGTGCTCCTAAGGGGGAGTGATAAAAATTATGTAAAACCTTTTTTTTCTTTTCCATTGAAGTCAAAGGGGGAGAGAGAGTCATGTGTTGCCATCAATGAAAAAGGGGGAGATTTTTCCAAGTATGAATGAGTATGGTGGTGTTGTCATTGATGTCAACACAATATAGGTTTTTGCAAAGAAAGGAAACAAGTGATTGCAGGTGGTGCATGTATAGTTGAGATACTATTGAAATGTTGTGAGTACATGGAGCTATCTTTATGGTGTTGTAGGTGTGTTGATATGATGAGTTACCAAGTGCTTTTGAGAAAATTAATAAATAGTGAAGTCAGAATTGTGTGTGTGTTCAGAATGTGCTCCGGTATGTGCTTCGAATTTCTTTTGTGTTGATCCTATGATTGTGTAGATCTGAAGTGTTGTTTAAGGACATCCTTAGGTGATATATCTTGGATTATAGCTTTTGGTTTGATGAAGAATGAAAGTTGTGTTCCTCGGTATGTGAATTGGTCTGGAAGAGTTATTTGTCTATGGAATGGGAGAAATGTATCTTCTTCATAGTCCTCTGCTGGTTTGTTTTAGGTCTTGTAGATCTAGAAGAAGGCTTGTAATGATGTTATCTGTGCTCTATCAAAGGTGTTCATGGTTTGGTGCTTTGAAAGACTACTTTCAGAGTTACTATGTGTGTCTATACAGTCTGGATGGACTGATGGAAAGTGTTCTATGTATGAAGCTCGTTGTAGTAGCTATGGATGAATATGAAGGTATTTAAGATGTGTTCCAGTTTATGGTGAAGCATGTTATGTGGTCCACATGTTATCCTCATGTTGCAGAAGCATGTACTTCAAAGTTGATTGGTGTTTTCATTTGGTTTGGCCGACTTGGTGTTTACACATCATGCGAAGGATAAGTATCAATTGAGGTATTGTGTGATTGATCTGAGATGTTGTTTTGGGTCTTGGTCAAGTGTTGGTTTTGTCTGCTCTCATTCTCTTCCACTGCGGGAATATTGAGTCATTGACCTAATTTGAATTTGTAAAATGAAGAGTGTGTAGCCGACCTTGGAGAAAGTTTCTAAGCTTGAAGATGGTATAAATATAAGACAAGATGTTATGGTTTGGAAGCCACAAGTTTGAGAATACATGAGAGATCATGAGAAATTAAGTTGAGGCAGCAAGGACTTCAATATGTTAGACTCCTGAAAGCAGTGAGCTGATGATGTCTACAATTCACTGATCAAGGTTGTAGATGTGTGAAAGTTGTGGTAGAATTTTTGTTATCTTTCTTTATCTGTAGGCAGTGAGCCTCCCTTTTGGACAGTGAGTCCTATGTGGACAGTGAGTTCCATCTGTGGGGAGTGATCCCTTTAGCAGTGAGCCTCTTTGTAAGAGGTTTTGCAATTACTCTTATATTGTGAGTTAAACCTCACCATGGTTTTTCCCTTATTGGGTTTTCCACATAAATCTGGTGTTTCTTGTGTTGATATTGCTTTTTGTTATTTTCACTTCATGCTCATACTTAATAATAGAGCAAAGTGGATGTGGAGTTAATAATTTTTTGAGATTTGTGAATGTGATTGGTGACAACTAATTCACCCCCCCTATCAGTTATCTTGCACATTTCAACACCAACTACACTCTGGTAAGGCACTTTGCTCATGTCTTCCATCTCTAATGGAGATGTTGGTAAATCTAAAATAGATAACTTTGTTCCAATAGAAACAAGAACACACAATGGTCTACAATCCTACATATCAAACCTCTATAAAATTGAGTTGACATAATTTCTTTGGCCAAGACATAGCTTTTTTTTCACTCTATCTCTTTTAATTTCCATCCCAAGAATGTGTTTAGCTTCACCAAGATCTTTCATTTCAAATTTAGCAACAAGTTGAGATTTTAGTTTTGAAATCATACCTTTCCCTATACCAATAAATAACATATCATCAACATATAATGCAATAAACAAGAAATGATCACCATTAATTTTATAATAAATACAATGATCTAATTTAGAGCGCTCAAATCTTAAACTCGACACATGTGTATCGGATTTTTGGTACCACATATTAGGACTCTATTTTAAGCCATACAAAGATTTCTTATATTTGCAAACCAACTTACTTTTACCTTTCACCATGTAGTGCTCTAGCTATGTCATATAAATATCCTCCTCCAAATCACCATGAAGGAAAGCAATTTTCACATCCATTTTCTCAACCTCTAAATCATAAGTAGCAACAATAGAAAGAAAAAATCTAATGGATGCCATTTTTGCAATAGGAGAAAATATCTCACCATAATCAACACCTTGAACTTGAAAGTAACCCTTCGCAACCAACCTTGCTTTGTACTTCTCAATACCTCCATTTGAACCAGTCTTTTTCTTGAACAACCATTTACAACCAACATGTTTTCATCCTTCAGGCAATGGTACAAGATCCCATGTATCATTCTTTTTCAAAGATGCCATTTCTTCATCCATAGGAATCTTTCAGGATTCTGCATCATTCATACCTAGTGCCTCTTCTATAGATATAGGTTCATCCATGCTAGTATTCAAAGAAAAAATACATCTCTAATCATCAGGTGAATACCTTTCAGGTGGTTTTCTATGCCTTGTAGACCTATGAACAAGCTGAGTTGGAGGTTCTTCCTCCTCTTCTGAAGACCCAAAGCTAGATGAGCTCTCCTCAATTTCTTTTCTATCATTGGGCCTTGATTCAACTTTCTTAGTGTACAAGGAAATTGAATCACATCTTCCTGTTTACTTTGTTCTGGCTGCAATGTAATAGAAGAAGGCTTAGTTTCTCTAAAAATAACACTTCTACTATGTATTACCTTCTATACAACAAAATCCCAAAGCTTGTATCCTTTCACACCATAACTATATCCAATCAAGATACATTTCATAGCCTTGTTCTCCAACTTTATTCGCTTCTCCTTTGGCACATATGCATATGCCTCACAACCAAAAAATCTAAGATGTCTTAATGAAGGCTTGCGACCCAACCATATAGGCTCTATAAGCGTCTTATCAACAAGAGCTGATGTAGGAGACCTATTAATCAGGTAATAGGTAATGACAAGAGCTTCAGCCCAAAACCTTTGTTCTAGTCTTGTACCAATCAACATACTTCTAGCCTTCTCTATCAATGTCCTATTCATTCTTTCTACAAATCCATTCTATTGTGGAGAATACATAGTTGTCTTCTGTTTATGAATACCACAATATTTACAGAATCTATGAAAATCATAAGAGAAAAATTCACCACCATTATCAGTCCTCAAACATTTTATTTTCTTTCCAATCTAAAACTCCACCATTGCTTTAAATTCTTTAAATCAACTAAATTTTTTAGATTTAATCTTTACAAAATATACCCATGTCCTTCTACTATAATCATCAATTGGGTATGTGCAAGATCATCATGGAAAAAATAGGCCCTTAAGTGGCAAATTTTTTAGAAAAATCAGAGTTAGGCAACTTGATGTAAAAATTTGAATAAGTTATCTATATTATTTCAAAAATATATAAGAATAGAATCTATAGCAAATTGAATGTAGTTTCTAAACTACTAGGTTTATTTTTTTAAAAAAATCTATTTGGTGAAAATTTGTAATTTCAATGCATTAGTACACATAAATTTGGGGGAAAATAAGAAGTAGGTGTCTGCAATGACCACTCTAACCACAATAAAATGATAATATTTTTATAATATTTTAGATATAAGTAGAGGACTCATGTCGGGATGTGATGCATATTTTTTTGTAATTTTTTCCCAAGTAAATATTTAATTATGAATTTTTTATTACAACTTTTAAAAAATATAAAAACTCGTATGTCACCACCTTAACTTGGTCAAAACTTCATGAAATTCAATTTTTTTTTTTAATCCTATAGTATCTGAAGCATAGAATGTGATGCATGTTTCAGATTCAAAAAATGTGATACCGTTTGAAAGCTATAGATGTTTTTCAATCAACCTATCAATCAGGACTTTAGTCATAATTCAAATAAAAATGAATAATAATTATTTATTAAATTCAATGTAAAGCATAATTTATATTGGTGGAAAGATGAGAATATCCTTTAAAAACCCTTTTTGTTTCATCAATTTTGGGTAAAAAAAGGTTGTTCGCCACATGGGCCATCATATCACTTAAATATTGCCACTTTTTGGCCCATCATGATCCTGCACATACCCAATTAATGAAACATAATATGTGGATTTACCAATTGAAGGAACATCTAAAGGACCAAACACATCAGAATGAATAAGATCCAATACACCACAAGATTTATGAGAACTCAAGTAAAACTGAACGAGGTTTTGTTTTCCATAAATGCAATGCTCACAAAAATAAAATTCAAGATTACATGCAAACAAACCTTCAACAAGGTTTTTATTTTTCTAGGTCCTTAAACCATTTTCTCCAATGTGGCCAAGTCTTTGGTGCCATAACATAGTTTTCTCTATAGGTAACTTTGTCTCAGGAAAAAGAGCACCCTTGGGTACCCAAAAGCCATGACCATCTGTTGAAGTTGAAACCCTCAATTCTTCTATACATAGACTTTCTTTTCATAGAAGTACTATTGCACTCAACAATGCATGCATCAAGCTTATACAATGCCCCATATCTAACAACTCTAGCAATCACCATAGCACCTCTAACCATCTTGCATCTTGCATCAAAAAATACTACTTGCACACCAACATCTATTAGTTTTCTCATAGATTACAAATTTTGTGCTAATCTAGGGATATGCAACACACCATTAATCCTTTTTATTTAGAACCACTAGGAAACCTAATTTTAACTTTACCAAAACCAATAATATCTAAATGAGAATCATCACCCAAGAACATCTTACCTCCACCAAATTATTCATATTCACAAAACCAATCTCTATTAAAGGTCATATGAAAAGATGCACATGAGTCAATTAACCATGCATCATTACCTGCATGAGTTGCCAAAGTTGCAATGAATGTGTCACCATCTTCCTTCTTAGACTCGGAATCGGAATCAATTTTTTTCTTTTTCTTCTTCTTTTTCTTTGCAGTCCTTACGAGCATGTCCAGGCTTACCACAGTTCCAACAAATAACTTTGGACTTTCCAAGAGATTTATATCTCCCCTTGGACTTGGATTTTTCATGCTTCTCATTCTTCTTTCCTTTTTCCTTAGGTATTCCATGAACATTTAGGGCCTCCCTGGTATTGATGGATACCTTCCTCTTCATCTCTTCAAAAAGAAAATAACCCACCACACATTCAATCTTCAATATAATAGAAGTACTGCCAATAGCCATAACAAGAGAATCCCATGAATCAGGCAAAGAACAAAGCAAGATCTAAACTTTATCCTCCTCATCCATTTTGACACCAATTGATGCCAATTGAGCCACCGACATATTGAATGCTTCTAGGTGGTGTATGATTCATCCACCCTTTTCCATTCTCAAGGAATACAACTTCTTCCTCAAGAAAATCTTGTTCACTAAATATTTGGCCTGATACATCTCAACAAGCTTCTTCCATAGTTTCTGTGTAGAGGTCTCTTCATGGAAATTAATTAAAATAGTTTTCGAAGCATAATCTAATTAGACCTTTGGCTTTATGATCCATGACATCATATTGAGCAACTTGAGTATGATTTGTAGGCCTTGAAACATTCTCATTAACAACATCCCATAGATCTCGATCTATCAACAGATCCTCCATATTTAGCTTCAAAATCTCAAAATTATTTTCAAAAAATTTCTCCACCTCTATTCTCCCTGATGAACTTGCCATCTAAAAATTCCCGCAACAAGATCACAAAGTGTCTTTTGCACAAGCTCCCACTCAAATCTAGATTAGTTCAAAAAACCCAACAGCCCACAACTGAAACCAAAGGTGATCAAGCTCTAATACCACTTGTAAGGAAGCAAAGGTAGCAGAACAAATTCCTACACTAACCTTGAGAGGAGAATAATGCATTTAACTTTTACAGATCTTTAATAGTTACAAAAACTTAAACAGAAATAAACATAAATATCATGCATACCACAACACAATGATTTACGTGGGGAAAACCCTTTTGAGAGAAAAATCCCACACTCCAAAATCTACCCAATATATTATTCAAAAATCAAAAGATTACAATATACTTGTAGAGCAAGCTTCTCACATGAGTATCACCATTAGAGATGAAGAGACACCATGAACGCTATCAGACTCTCAGAATACACCATCGTCTACATACATCCCACCCACTTATAACAAGCTTTTTGGAACCTTCTAGAATTAGATTTTTACAAGGTCATTTTTCATTTGATGTGTTGATGGAAAAACCTTGACGTGTTAGCGAGAAAAAACATTGACGTGTCAGTGGAAAAAATCCTTGGCATGTCATTGGGAAAAAACCTTGATGTGTCAGTGGGAAAACCTAGACATGTTAATAATTTTTTTTTTCTGGGGTGTTGCCCCAAACCCCATGTCTTGTTACAAGTATATAGTATTTGCATGATCAGTCACCACATACCAACATACATCCTATCAATAAATTGTATATAATTGCAAGGTTGAGACACATTTTCCCAATAGTTTAGAGATTTCCTTTCAAATGAAACACCTTATGTATAACATTTTTTAATACAAATCACCAAATGTGAAAGGTGAAAATTCAACCCAAGATCTCAAGGTGAATTACATAGAGCTTGGAGTGCATGTACACCATCCCATATGATATTTTAAGAAAGAAATCTTTGCAACTTGAATCTCTTCAAATAAAAAATTCCTGTAATGATGATTATGTGGTCTCAAAGAAAATAAAAACAACATATTAGATCTACATACTTGTATCTCTTGTATCATATTTTTGTTACATTAATTAAATGATTCAAATATAAAACCAATTATGATCTACTACTTTGATCTTTGGAATTGTTTATTTGCAAGAACAAAATCAATAGTCTAATCTCTAAAATGGAAAGTATTTTATATCTACTATAGTGTAGAAAAATGTATTCATTTACATTTTCACACTTTTCTAGGCCCTCCTTGCTAAAATTGGGCTTCTTTATGCTTTATTTGGCCTTATTTTGCATCCACAAACCTTAATTAATGCATCTTTCTGAGGATAATCCTGACATGTATCAAGTAACCAATCAAAATTTAATGATTTTGGATTGTATGGCCCATATTTAGTGATTTGGGACTCATACGCCACCTTGGGCGTATGGGTCCCACCTAAGTTTCGAGCCCTAGATATGAATTTCACATAAAACTAAACCTTTCTTGAAAAATGTGTCCCAAGCTTAGCCTAATGAGACTCAAATGTCCCAATTGGCATATGAGTCCCACTTAGCTTAGAACTAATTTGAATTCAAATTCTTGGCAGGATTTTATCCTTCTAGATTTGATGTCGGCTTGTAGTGTTGTAATTTTGGGAAATTTGGCATAAACAAGTATAAATACAAGGTTATTTCACATATTTTCTCTTAACAAGCAATCAAGTGACCTAAGATTTCAAGTATTCAAGCACTATAGCAAATTTATCATTACAAGAGTTTACAAGAGCATTCAAGAGTAATTATCAAGCATTTTGGAGCATTATTCAAGTATCAATTATCATGTCAAAGTAATCATGTATCATGTTTATTTTTGAGATAACATTTGTGATGTAGGGTTTTATCATTCAAGCAAGCATTCAAGTCAAGATTCATACCAGTCAATCAAGAATCAAGATTTGCATCCATTGTAGCCATTACTTACAATATTGTAGCCTTTTGTTCAAGGTTTTGGTGAGTTGAAACATTGCATATTTGTTCATTCATCATTCCTTCATTATATTTCTATTTATTTCAAGGTTGATTACCAAAACAGGGTTTGAACAAGGCAAACCCCTATCCACTAACAAAACAACATTTTTCCCTCTTTGATGTGTGATTTGCAGATTTAGGTTGAAGATCTTCATTAAAGAGCAAGAATGGAGAAAATTTGTCAAGGTTGTAAAATTGTAAAGGTTGCAAAGTTGTCACCTTACTTGCAAGATTACGGAAAGTCACCTATAGAGAAAAATTCAGTGTTTCTGAACCTGAGATTTGGCAAGAAGGAAGTTACAATAGATCATTAGAGGATATCAGAGTTTCAAAGCAACCTTGATACTAGGGCTAAATTGCCACTTGTGGCATATGAGTCCTACTATAAATATTTTCAAACTTTTTCTATAGATCCTGATTCAACAGTTCTAGATTCTAGTTTCAGCCTGAAACCCTAAACTAGGACTAAATCACACCTACTGGCCTATGAGTCCTAGTGTGCTTCAAAAGTTAGCATTTCCAGGATTTTAGGCCTTTGTTCAAGCCTCTTCAGCTTCTAGGTGCACCTCTGTACTTTCTCAATCTTTTATTCTACATTTCAATTTCACAATTTAGGTCATATAGTTAAGTTTTGATATCATTAGGTTTTGTATGTTAATAGTTTTTCCAAGCTCTAGCTTTGTGGTGAACCCCTCTATGATCTTCAATCACACCCTAGGACAACCTTTAGTAGAGCTCTTTCCTTTATTCTATCCTTGGATTGAGATCTCTAGGGTTTCCTTGAGTGAAACTTGTAGGAAATCGGTGGTTGTGTGTCCTAAAACATATACGACTACTATTTTCTAGGTTTCATCTACATAACATGAATATTAATCATTGATCATGTGATTTATAGTAGCAACATATCACATTTGCTACAAGCAATGAAAGGTTCAAATTCAATCCAAGATCTCAAGGTGTATTGCATAGAGCTTTGAGTGCATGTACACCATCCCATATGATATTTTACTTGAAGGAAATCTATGAAACTTGAATCTCTTCAAATAAAAAATTCTCGTAATGATGATTATGCGGTCTCCAAAAAAATAAAAATAGCATATCATCTATCATACTTGTATCTATTGTACCATATTTTTGTTTCACTAATTAAATTATTCAAATATTGAACCAATTATGATCTACTACTTTGATCTTTGGAGTTATTTATTTGCAAGAGAAAAAAAAACATTCTAATCTCTAAAATGGAAAGTATTTTATATCTACATAACATGAATTTTAATCATCAATCATGTGATTTATGGTAGCAACATATCACATTTGCTACAAGTAATGAAACCATTGACAATAAAAATTTGTGGAGATGTTTAGAGATTTCCTTTCAAATGCAACACCTTATGTATAACCTTTTTTTTCTTCATGTTGGAAAGTATAAGATCTTGGATTTTACTTTTAGGCCATGGTCTAGAGGGAAATTCATAGTGTAATTATATCTAAACAAAAAAAGAATGTTATTGTGAAGTTCTTTGACAAATAAAACTCATAATTATAGCTAAATAATAGCATAAAAATCTAAGAAAAGTTGGAAAAACTTGTAGACCATACAACACCCAAACTTTGGGCTTGAATTCCATTTTAATTCCAATTAAAAGAAATTCAACTTTATTTGGAAATTGGTGGTTTATTTATTTTTTATTCATTCTAACTAATGGTTCAAATTTTTTGGTCAATAATATTTTATTTAGGAGAAGCAAGGGAAGAGAGGAGTAGCACATAAAAATTAGAGTTTCTACATCCCTCTCCAAAAATAATCAATGATCTACACCTATAAATATTTCTTTGTGTTAATAATTGGCTTTTTCTTAGCCTTATCATTTGGTTTTTTTGAACCCTAGGTGGCCGACTACTAAATAGTCCCTTGCTAGGTATAGAATGGATCCTTCAGATTTTATTTTTTTGGATTATTCTTAGAAAATTGTTGGTAGCAAAGAGCTAGCACAAGAAAACTACGTGGGTAATAATGGCTATATCAAGTAGCATAGAATAATTGTGACTAGGAATATAGGGCTTGGCTGGTCTATTCATGTAATACATACATGTTAAGAGGATAACAATGGAGTTGGTGCACTCCATTGTATGAATCTTCCCATTGTGCCATCATTTTATGACTGCCTCTTTGACTACCAACTTGAATGTTGTTGATTTTTAAGGTATGTGCAGCAAGTTGTGACACAAAAATGGCTCTTAAGATGCCACTTCTTTTTGAAATAAGGAAATTTTGATGTTCACGAGAAAATGAAGATAGTTACACTCAAAATTTGAAGATGCAAGAAGAACATGAGTTGTAGTTCTGCAAATTTAATTTCTAAACTACTATTTTTTTTAAAATAATGAAGATTAAGGGTTTGAAAAAGGGGGAGCACACAAAGTGGTCCTTTTTTGATTAAAAAAATAGCATAGCATTTGTTGTGCTCCCCATAAAGTGTTAACTTTTTTATAATTCCAAAAAATCACTTTGGTGAGAAATTAGATAACACCATGTAGTTTATGCCAGTTTTTTCAGCTACTTTTTTAATGAATATATAATATTTTACTAATTTTTGAAGGGGACACATGCTAAACAACAAAAAATTGAGAATTCTACCCCCTAATATCTTTGAAAAATAATAATTTTTTTTTTCAAAACATGTAGAATGGAGTCTAGTTTCTAAAAATGTAATTTGTTTCAAAATTTGATGAACAAGTAAAAATCTATACACAAACTAGAACATGTTGATTTTTGATAAAAAATGAAGTCACTAACAATAGAAGTTATAGACGAAAACCTTAAAATAATCAAAATGTAAAAAATTATATGGTTAGATAGCTAAGAGAGAGCCTAACATCATCATAGTATTTTTATAAATTTTCATTGAAACATATGCAAACCTGATGGAGAGCATGACCAAAAATGTATGAGATATTTTTACCCTTTTACAAAATTATGTCCTTGGCATGAAATGGTTGTCCAACCCTTTGGGTTGGATGCCCAAGGAAAAATCCAACCTTTTGCGTTGGTATTTCCCAATGCAATACATTTGGCAAGTGCCAAATGTAAATGCTAAAGCTAACTTCTCTTTCTCTTTCTCTCTCTTCCCCACTTTGATAAGGCTTAGAGTTTATGATTTATGATCGATGATGGATTGTCGAGGTTTTACCTTTCACTCCCTCTTTAAATACCTCCTTCCCTCTTAACCAATACTTACTATAGTGACGGAAATGTATCCCTCTACATTTTCACACTTGTTTAGGCCCTCCCAGTTAAACTAAGCTTAATGTTGCCTTGATTTAGTGTTTTAGTGTGTTTAACACATTCACATTAGGTCTTGGGCCCTTGTAAACTAAGTGGACATAGTTGTTCCTTATTTAGGGTGTTGTAAAGTGTACCTTTACACCTTTACACTAATCTAGGGTTTCATTAATTAATTGGAATTCTTTATGCTTTAATTGGGCTTATTTTGCATCCACAAGCCATACTTAATGCATCTTTCTGAGATTAATCCCAAAATTTATCAACATACAATCATAATTCATGTGTTTTTGGATTTTATGACCTAGATTTAGTGATCTGGGACTCATACGCCACCTTGGGCATATGGGTCCCACCTAAGTTTCAAGGCCCCGATCTGGATTTTACATAAATCTAAGCCTTTCTTGAAAAATGTGTCCCAAAGCTTAGCCTAATGGGACTTATACACCGTGCAACTAGTGTATGAGCCATGTTTAACTTATACCTAAATTAAATTCAAATTCTTGGTAGGATTTTATTCTCCTAGATCTGATGTCTACTTGTAGTGTTGTAATTTTGGGAAATTTGGCATAAACAAGTATAAATACAAGGTTATTTCACTCATTTTTCTCCTAGCAAGTTTACAAGTCATCTAGAAACTTGAGTATTTATGAATTATAGAAAATTTGAGTTCACAAGAGCATTCAAGAGCCTTCAAGAGCTGATTATCAAGCATTTTGGAGCATTATTCAAGCATCAAGAATCATGTAAAAGTCATCATGCATCATTTTTTTTTAAGCTAACATTTGTGATGTAGCATTTCATGATTCAAGCAAGCATTCAAGTCAAGATCCATATCATTCAAGCAATAGTCAAGATCCACATCCATTGGATCCCTTTCATACATGTTTGTAGCCTTTATTCCTAGGGTTTGGTGAGTTTCACATAGTTTATTGTTCATTCATCATTCCTTCATTCTATTTCATTTTTGTTGTCATGAGGATTGTACCCTAGATGTTAAGCTTGAAGCTTAGCAATCCCGTGAAACATGGAAACACCTTCGAGCATGTGGGTTGCTCATGTTGAAGTTGAATCTCCAGATCGTGGGATGGTTCCCCTTTGATCTCCTAGAATATAATGACTTAAGTGGGAAAAAGGAAGAAGGATAACTTTTGGAAACTAAAAACTTTGAATGAAAGACTACTTCTAGGAGGTGATGCACCAAAGAATATCTACTATGCAAAATGATTCATCACAACTAATACTCAGAGAAATCTGTTAACACAACTCAACTTGGACACCTAAATCACATAACTATTTCACAAAGAGGCTTGTTTAATCTTTCTTTATGAACAGAAACAAGGTTTTCAAAACCTAATAGAGAATACAAACTAAAGAAGCACAATCTATAACATGTGATAAAACTGCTTTTGTGCACATGCAACCATAAATGAGACAAAAATTTAAAGGTTTCTTGATTAAAACACATCAAATTTGAATCAAATCATTATAAAGAGGAAAAACACTATAAATTGAGAAGGTAAACACTAATTATATTGAATATCCTAAAGGAACTTTTGGAAAACTCTAAACAATGTGCTGAAAATAAAGTATTGTTGTATTAAAATTGTAAAAATAATGTTGAGTTATAAGTTTTTCCAATCTCTCTGCAATGTGTAAGAGAAATAAAGGAAGCAAGAAATGAGAAAAAGACTAAGTCTTTTCTCAATATATACAAAAGGTAACTCCAAGAGCTAGGAAGTGGCTGAAGCAACTAACTAGAAGTGAAAATATCTCCAAAAACCCTCTCATGAGCAAAGATGAAAACCCATGAAAATGGGGCCCACAACTGAAGAAAATTGAGCTCAAATAGTTGCAAACTCCTCCTCTCAATGTGCATGACCAAAATAACTCCAAACAAGGCTCCACCAATTGAAAATGAGACCCCAAAACCTTAGTTGAACTCCACCCTTCTATTTTTTCATGTGTATTTGTATAACAAATATTAAGGAAATATTAAATTTGCACTTTAATAGTTGTTTAGAATATAATATTTCTCCTAAATGCTTGCAAGAATATAAAAGGGGTTTTCAAAAGTTTTGAAAAATAATTACAAAACCCCTTATAACTCCCCAAATCCATCATCAAACTCACAAGTCCCTTTTTTATTATTAGGTCAATTGACTTAAAATTCAAGACCATGGGTATCTTTCAAATGTAATGATTTATCTTTAAAACATAGTAAAAAAAAAACCATCAGATTAAGGCATTGAGTAAAAAGCCTCAAACCCTAGAAACTTGTCATTTTGCATTTTATCACTTTGTCAACATATTGTTGCGTCACCATGGTGGATAGGGTTTGGAGCTCGAACCTATAAATCTCTATTGCTTCTGGGTGATTTACTGAGATATTCTTGTAGGAAAAACATGGTAAGTTTTTCGTTATCACAAAACTAGGCAATGACCTCCATTTTTGAAGCATTTTTGGTCTTCTTCACCGTGACCATCACCATGTTTCTATTGTATTCTTATATGTCTACATTTTTTTGATGTTCTCATCATTCTGAGGCCATCATTGGAGAGTCTTTGAAGCTCTTATCCATGGGTTTTGAATGTATTTTCTCCACAACAAACAATAGGTAAACTTCCATCATTCAAAGCTCTGCACTATCTTTTGATTTTTTGCAAAAACCAACTTGATTTTAGCTCATTGAGTGAAGAATATTTGTGTTTAATGTGCAAAATAATTCATGAGTTCTATTGTTTCTTCTTTATCTCCTTGGAAAAAATGATGGAAGTACTCTCTATTTTCTGCCATTCTGGGTTCTTATTTTCCATTATGCTCAGCCTTGAACAGTATAGGTCACGACTTCTCCCCTTTTGCATTTCTCTACTTCCTCCTTTAGCTCTGTATGTGTAAAGGAAAGGAAATGAAAACTTATTTAAAAGCTTATGTAGCATCTTCTTTTTCTCTCTCTGTCTCTTTTCATTTTTTTCTATGATTCTCTATTGTTTCTCCTTCTTTTCTCAAAAATGTTTGTAAAAAACTTGTTCGTGTGCTTGGAAAACACTTCTCTGCTCTTAGCAAGTTTCTAACAAAAAGGATCTATCTTTGCTTCTATAGGATTTGTGTTTTGTATGTTTTGTTGCCACAGGGAAGATTGTTTCCATAGGGTGGAATCTATGGTTTTCTCTTTTTCCTTCTGCATTCCACCTACTAGACATTGTCTTTGGTCTTCCTCCTTTGAGACCCTTTTCTATCTCCTTGGCACTATTGACTATTCTTGGAATGTCCTCTTGGCATGATATCACTGTCCCCAACGTCTACTTACTTGTATGTTACTACCTCTTTTGATGGTCCAGGCCCTCACAAGGGTTTGAAACCCTGCATTGATAGTGTTAGTTAGAGACTGTCATGACATATTTTCATGATTTGGAATCTTGTCCTTAAATTACTATGATTTGTAGCTATCATCATTCTTCATACTGGAAGAATTTTTTTTTTTCATTCTTGGCTTCACTGCCTCTTTTTCACTTCTCCTATTTGATGGCATCATATTCCTTAGAATAATGCTATGCTTTCCTTTGGCATGATTGTGATCTCAATCGTTCATGATTTTCTTTAATAAATTACACAAGAGATTGATCTGTTGTCCCTTTATAATGAATGGTCTACTCATTGTGCATGGTGGTTGACTCCTCTATGATGTCACTGTCCTTGATGACTATCACAACCATTAGATGAATTGTAACCTTTATGAATATTTGTGACTTGGGGTAGCTTTAAATCATTTTTTCCAATCTATCATTAGACCTGCTTTTCATGTACTCTTTCTCTTTGCATAGATCCTTAAATAATTGTCTTTCACTGCTCCTTTGTAGACTGTGCAACTTAATTGATGTTAACTATAATATGACAAAAGATTGTTGATAAGCATGTTGGGCTCAACCCTTGTGGGAGTCCATTTTCTCCACATGCTGAAATGTCAAATAAGATGAAACATGAAATGATGAACCTGTACCTACATAATGAACAAACTAGTTAGATAAAACAACGAAGTTCAATGTTCTTCCTAATGATTAGATCCCATTTGATTATCTGACTTGGAATTTTTCTAATATATAATAATGGCTCAACTAAATTAATGCATCATAGTTGTAGGTTATATGTTTGTTGATGAAACATATGATGAGTTTTTATATCTCGAGCTCTAACAAAATCTTTCAATCATTGTAGGTACGTTTGAAGACAAGGTACATGAGGAGCTGAAGATAAGAAGATCAAGCTAAAGATAGGAGGATCAACACCAACATTATAGGGAAATGAAGGATATGAATTCTTCTCATGTGTTTTTCCCTTATTTAATCTTCAGATACATAGCTTGCACTTTATATTGTATCAATTCAATTTAGTCATTCTGACGACTTGTGTGGGACTTTTGAGCATTTTTTTTTATCTTGTTGTATAAGACAACAACATTGTATACATTTGCATTTCAAAATGAATGAAATATAGAAACATCATGCAACTTTTGTAATCTCTTTCTGTTGTAAAACATTGCATAATTAGAAGTGAACTTCATTTGAAAAAATTATATGCAAATGATAATGATTAGCAAAATTTTATCGAAGTACCTTTCACCTTAGAAGTAGTCAGCTATTCCAGCTCTACCAAAATGAGCTATAGGTGAAATTTTGGTAATAATTTCATTTCAAGGTTTGATTACCAAAATGGGGTTTGACCAAGGCAAACTCCTTTCTACTAACAAAAAAATATTTTCCCCTCTCTTTAGTGTGTGATTTGAAAATCTAGGTTGAAGATACATTGAAGAGCAAGATTGGAAAGAAGTTATCAACTTTGCAAAGTTGTCAAAGTTGTCACCTTGTTTGGAAGATCACTAAAAGGCATCTACAAAGCATAATTTAACATTTCATATCTAAAAATAGAAGAGAATATTTAGACTTTGAATCCCAAAAAATGTTGAGTGAGATTGATACACCACTTCTGGCATATGAGTCCCAATACAAGAATTTTCTAGATTTCAAGAATTCTAGACTAATCATTGCCAAATTTTTATTCCCGCCCAAAAACTCTAATCTAGGACTAAATTGCCCAGCCTGGCATATGAGTCCTAGTGTACATTAAATTCAACATTTTCAGCATTTCAAACCTTGTTCCAAGCCTCTATAGGTTTCCAAGTACACCTCTGTACTTTTCCAATTTACTGTTCTTTTTTGCATTCATTTTTAGGTCATCTATTTAAGTTTTGCGCATTGTTAGGTTTTGTCATTAGATCTTGCATGTTACTAGTCTTCCCAAGCCCTAGATTGGCAGTGAACCCCTCTTTAGTCTCTAAACATACTCTATGACACCTTATTGTAGATATCTTTCCCTCACTCTATCCTTGGATTGAGATCTCTAAGGTACCCTTGTGTTCCATCTCCTAAAAGGTGGAGCACCTTATTTCTGTTGTTTCATTTTGGTGAACCTGCATTTAAAACACCTTATTTCTAATTTGGATTGCATCATAGTCCTAGATATAGCTTTCATTAACTTTGCATTAGGTTTTGCATTAGTTAATTTGCATCTAGGGTTTCAAAATCTTGCATTAGTGAAAGTGCATATAGGTTGCATTTTTGCATCTTGCATCATTGAATTTCATCTTAAATCTATAATTGCACTTAACCTAAATGTTATTTAAAATAGAAAACATAACATTCACATAGAATTTTTTGTAAACAATGCAAAAACCCTAATTTGGGACTCATATGCCCCTCTAGGAAATTTAGTCCCAGTATAGGTGGTTTTGCTTGATTTCTAGGTATTCTGTGGTGACTATTATTCAACATTCAAATCCATAAAAATACTTGATTGGGACTCATATGCCCCTTTGTGTGATTTATTGTAACGCCCCCGCCACGAACCCTAGAGGACAACAAACTACCAACTGAAAATGGAATTCTTTTCTTTTCTTTTCAAAGAGTGCATTTAACACACATTTGCAAACAAAAAACTTAACACTAATCTAATCTAAGTCCTCTAGGATCCGTGACTACATTACATAGTTCCCATTATCTAAATTAACAAAAACTATAAATCATTATATTAGCAAATTCTAACATCAAATAGGAATCACATCTACTCATTCATATAATCAAAAAATCCATGAGATACAACCATAACATAAGTAGGTAAAGATTAATTGATTTAATTCATTCAATTTACATGCATAATAACATCTGATACATAATCCATCTCATAATAGAGTTCACATCAATTTACATCATTAAATTCACATTTTGAACAATAATATCTCCTCGTTTACATGTGAGGAGTGTACATCAAGCATGGTACATGATACTTCTATTGAGATACAATACAAATACAAGGGTAACAAATCCCAAGAGCAGGTACAATGCAGAATCCTTCATATCAAGAGAAGTCGCCACAACATGAACAAGGAGAGGGAACCCAATGGAGAACAATGCACTTTCCACCCAACCATGTGGGACACAAAGGTCCACCCCCTGTCCTAGGAGATAGCAAAGGGTCCCACCATCACAATCAGGAAAAATACAATACACGACACAAGACTGACATGAAAATAATGAATAAGTGAATACCACATCAAACAACAGTGACATCAATTCTAGAGGCACATAAATAACCAAGGAGAAACAAGAGACAAAGGGAATACAAGGTTGTTGTAGGAGGAGTGTCATCACATATTTTTTCATGGGTTATCTAGGTAGATCTTCCTAGGCCCTGACCCCCATCCTGGGTTATCTTGGTAGCCTCTACCAATCTTTGGCCCCTCACACAACCCTATGTAGAATCAACATACCTCTCATGGAGATGAGGCAACTGATCTTGCCATTCTAGGCCTTCTCGACTCATCTCAAGCCTATACAAGCACTTGAGCCATGAATGAGGCATTTACTTATCTTGATTAGTGTTATTACTACCCAACCCCCTAGTTTATTTTAGATTATCACTTATTTACAAAACTTCCACATGGGTTATCCAAATGCCCCTTTATGCGTCGACCCCCATTGGAAGCCACTCCCCTACTGACAATATGGATAAACCAATAAAATTGAAAACAAAGCCACTTGCACAAACTCAAAACTCATAACAAATCACATGGAAAGCCATAATCCCTTCCTGCTCACAAGTTCCAAATGATCAACCACATAGGCGAATACATTGTGCAAGGCTAACGACCATCATAAACACAATCAACATAAAACCAACCATCATTATGGTTACAAAAATTCCATCAAGAAAATAAATCTCCCTAGCCTCTGGAAGACTCTAATTACACAAGAGTTTAGACATATAGCAAAACTCACAATACTTCACTTACCCACTTATAGACATAATTCATACAATAAATTTATTAAATTCTTAAAAAAAGTTTAAGTCAAATTATTATAGCAACCAAAAAATATTCTAAACAATGTGAAAGTACATGTATACATATATATATAAATGCACTCTTTCAAAAAAAAAAAAAATTGTTTCATTTTCAGTTGTTAGTGTGTTGTCCTCTAGGGTTCATGGCGGGGGTGTTACATTTAGTCCCATTTTAGATTTTAAACTGTATTTTCCAACATTAAAAAATTTGTTTTTGTATTTCAATTTTCTATTATTACATTTTTGTTTGAGGTTGTAGAGTTTTTGTTTCATTCATTTCATTACATCTAGCTTGATTTGGTTCATTTTTTCACTTAATTATAGGTTATTACATTGCATTTCATCATGGATGTGTTTTGGTAAGCTTTGAATGTCTTTGAAATCATTAGTGGATGTGTCAAGCTATGCTTTTTTATTTATGACCCTAATGAAATTGAACTTACTCATGCTCATTCAACTCCTAATGCATGTCCTGCTCATGATGTTGACATCGTTGGAGAAGATGATGACATCATGAAAAACTTCCTAAATGATTTCCTTAACAATCTTGTGACTAATGCATCATTTTATCCTTGTATGAAACAACCAACACCCCTACCATCCCATCACTTGCAATGTTTCACCTTTTACACCCTGAAATGGAGAAGCAAGCCAAACCTAAGTTCCCTACCATAGGTGAACCTAGTTCCTCTAATCAAGTCAACATTCAACCATCGTATGTTAATAAAGTAACTAACATATCAATCTACCTAGAAGAGATATATGGAAAAGGATTCATTATCTTAAGTAAACAAGGATGTGATACAACAAGTGAACATGAAACTCATCAACTCTTAGAGAAAATACCAACTAAAGATACCAAAGGGTTAGGATATCAAGACCCTCCTCTTGACATAAGTGTCCTTCCTATTAGACAACCAATTCCTCATAATGACGATAAGGATGATAGGATCATCTTAGGTCCTCCTCCTCAACTTTCAACTCAAGAAATTGGTGAATCTAGCATGCGACGAAGGCCTTACAAACTAAAGAAACCACAATTCCCTTATCCACCAACTACAACTGAAATTTTTTTATAGATATTTCTACACCAAGGATTGATTACATTACCACCCATAAAAGAAGATCGAAAACCAAATCCTACTAATACAAACACATCAAAGTGTCAATATTATAGGGTTAATGGACATAGTACTGATGAGTGTCATGCTTTAAAACAAATCTTTAAATTTTTTGATATTATAGAAATAGTTCCTTAAAGCATGCCTTTTTCTCCTTGCCATGTAATAGTTGTAGGATCCTAATATGCTCACTATTACATGTTTTACATTAATTGAAAATTATTCCAAAATTCAAGGAGATCCTTCTCATCACCTACCTTGGCTCATTCTTATCTTGCACTTAGTGGGGGAAAGAATTAGATAGCCCTGTCCTAGTTTCGACATTTGAGGTTGTCCCTTTGGCTAGTTTTCTTCCTTTCATTTATACTGAATGAGATTGGGATTTGGATGACCTGCTAATAGGTTGACGCGCATGTGCCTTACTAGTCTATTTCATTGTTTCTTTTTCATGTTTCTTTATGTGATTTCATTTGTGTAATGTGATCCCCCCATACTGTTCTATTTGATGTATCTCTCTCTTTGTGGCATTCCTCTATTTGTACAGGTCTACATTCTTCTCTATGTCGTAAATCTTTTATCTTTTCTTTTGTCTTGTGTTTTCATTTTGGGGATGATGCAAGGCATTGAGACATCCATGTCTCTTCCATGTTGACTCAAAAGATTTCCTTTATCTTTTCTTTGTCTTTTTTTTTTCCTTAAATTGGGGATGATGCAAGGCATCGAGACATTAACGTCTCTTCCATGTTGACCCAAAAGGTTTTTCTTTGTTTTCACCCTCTTTGTGGCATTATTCTTGTTCCATGAGTATTTAGGGAATGATGACAGTTTCAAGCTCTCTAAAAATATTGTAGCAAGAACATATTGACCCTGAATCCATGGATCCCTCATGTGTTTAGAGTTTCATTTTGGGGGAAACCCCTTCCTTTTCATGACATAGCCTTACTTGGAAACATATGACTTTGTATAGGGATTTCCAAATAAGCTCTCATGTCCTCTTTATTATTAGAATTTATCGTTTTCTACTTTAAAGTAATTGCTCACAACATGGTGTTTAGCAATTTCTTTAAAGTGGGTGCATACATTGGCATTATTATTTTTCATTTCATGTTTCATTGTGCAGTATTCTTACTTCATGCGACGCATCTTTTGATTTGTGGTGACATTGGGTGTGATGTCCCTCAAGAGTACGATCTCTCTAAGCATATTATATTCCTCTTAGTGGCTTGATGCGACACATTGCATCCCCTAAGTTGCAAATCTTCTATTCTTCGATTGGTCCTCTCTTGGAGACATTAGGCATAATGTTGGACCCTAAGTTAAGACCTTATATGAACTAAACAAAACTCCTTTGAACATACCTTACACTATTTTTCATTTTCGATTATATGGCCACCTTGCATAACACACTTTTCTTGCCTATGGTTCCATCTTGTTTGATCATGAGTTTCAAGCATATGAAGCTTTGCTTGCCTCATGAATCTCAAAGTTCATTGTTGTGTGGTTCCTTATCAAAGTTATCAAGAGGTATAGATTTAGTATGGTTAGCGTACGGGATTCAAACTTAGGTATGAATTTCCCATAGTCACTTTCTTGTTTGTGTGAGCGCATATCGGCCACGTGCAGATGTGTCTCACTAGGGGCTCACCTAGTGGATGGCCTGAGGTTCCACTAACCCTTGTGAGCATGTGTTTCTTAGAAAAAAAACTTAGATCTAATCTAGAACGTATGGGAAAAATGGTCAAAGATTGATCCACCCCTTTTGTTTTATTTTTCTTTTCTTCATGTCTTTGGTAGTGTACACTTGTGCCTTGTTGTTGCTCCTTATATCATTTACATTTGTGTTCTTTTGTGTTTATGTTGGTTTGTCATAGGATCTTGATCTTGGGGGCTTTATCACCCCTCTTGATCATTTTCATCCTATCTTACTAGCATTGGTACATTCGAACCCCTCTTGATGCGAGTTTTGTCTACTTTAGTGTGAGTTTGAAGCAAGTTCCTCCTCTCACTAAAGTGGGGAATAAATGTAGTGACAAAAAATGTATTTGTACTATAGAAAAAAGTACCTCTTGCTTGGCATGGGAATAATTCATGACAAATTGAACTTAACAAGGCCTTGATTCAGGTGTTGTGAGGCATTTTATGAATCCACACTAGGTCTTGGACCCTTACAAATCAAATAACATGCTTTTAACGGTGTCTTGGAAAGGTGTTGTAAAGTGTTGTAAGATACTTTCACTTAATAGACCCATTTATCCCTAATTCAACATTATAAAATGTGTTTAAAAACATTATCACATCAATTTATAAGGCTTGTGAATTAAACTTAATGTGGGTGCTGGCAAGAAGTTGAGTCCAGGTAAGTGCATGGATCTGTGATACAATTTTGACTCTTAAGATACCACTTTTTTTCTTTTTCTTTTTTTGAAATCAGCAAAATCTGATTTGCATAAGAAAATGAAGATAGTTACGCTCAAAATTTCAAGATGCAGCAAGAACAAAAGTTGAAGTGCTCTAAGTCTAGTTTCTAAGCCACTAATTTTTTTTGAAATTAATGAAGATTAAGGGTCTCAAAAAGGGTGGGGGGGAAATAGGTCCTTTTTTTATAAAAAATAACATCATAGCGCCTGAGGGATCCCCCCTTTTTCATTAACTTGTTTTTAGAATTTCAAAAATCCCAATAGTGAGAAATTAGCTAACACCATATAGTTTATCCTCATTCTTTTGATTTTTTAATGAATATTCAAGGTGGAGACATCCTGAAAAGCTGAAATTTGAGCGTGCTCCCCCATAAATTTTTTGAAAACTAATCAAAAATTGATTTATTTTTTTCATCATGTGTAGAATGGAGTCTAGTTTCAAAAAATATAATTTTTTTCACGTTTTTATAAACGAGTAAAAATCTATCCTAAAACTAGCACATGTTGGTTTTTGACCAAAAATAGAGGCATTTACAATAGAAGCCACAGATCAAAACCTTAACTAAATCAAAATTAAAAAAGAATTATATATTTAGATAGATAAGAGAGAGGTCAATGCTATCATAGTTTTTTTTAATAAACTTGCATTGAAAGATGTGCAAATGAGACGGGGAACACAGACGAAATTATGAGGAAATTTGGAAAATCTTGTCAATTAACACTTCCAAAGCAGGCCATTTGGCGAGCGCCAAATTTGGTGCTCGCCAAATGACTTGATTTGAAAAAAACTTGAATTTCCCCTCTTTGGTCAAAAAATTTGATAATGCTTAGAGAACACAGTTTATGATCATAGATGGATAGTTGAGGTTTTACCTTTCATACACTCTCGAACTCGTTACCCTAACTGGGTAACTCTTTATCCCTCTAAAGTCTCTCTCTCTTAGGTGTCACTCGTGACCTAGACTACTCTCTCTTAGTTCAATCCCCTCTCTCAGGTTTCTTTCCCTCCCCCCTAAGTACCTAAATAAATCTATCTCACTCCAACCCCATTTCTCACTCTCCCTCTCTCTCTCTCTCCCACTTTGGTCTTTTTGTCTCACTCCATCTCCCTCTCTTTGGTCGTTATCTTTCTCTCTCTCTCTCTCAAGTATATCCCTCCTACCCCCTCTCCCTCTCTTAGGCCTCTCACTCACTCCCTCTATCTCTCTCCCACTCCCTCTCTCTCACTCACTCTATCTCTCCCCGAGTCTCTCTCTTGCACTCTCTCAGGTATATCTCTATCCCCCCTCTCTCTCACATAGACACACTCCTCTCTCTCCCACTCCCTATCTCTCACTCCCTCTATCTCTCTGCCACTCTCTCTCCCTCTCCTAGGTATTTCCCTCCCACCCCCTTTCCCCCTATCTCTCTCAATAATCTCCCTCCTAGCCTCTCTCTCTCTCTCTCTCTCTCTCTCTCTCTCTCTCTCTCTCTCTCTCTCTCTCTCCCCCTCTATCTCTCTCCTCTCTGTCTCTCTCCCTCCTCCCCCTCTCCCTGTATCTCTCTCTCAAGTATCTCCATCCTATCCCCTCTCCCTCTCTCTCTTTGTCAAGTCTCCCCATCCTACCCCATCTCCCTCTCATAGTCACTCCATCTATCTCTCTTCCACTCCCTCCCACTCTCCCTCCCTCTATCTCTCTCCTCTCCCTCCCCCTCTCTCTTAAGTATCTCCCTCCCACCACCTCTCCCTCTCTCTATCATTCCTCTATCTCTCTCCCACTTTCTCCCTCTCCCTCTCTCTGAAGTCTCTCCCTCCCTCTCTCTTTGAAGTCTCTCCCTCCCACCCCTCTATCTCTCTCCCTTTGTCAGGTCTCTCTTTGTCTCTCTCACTCACTCCCTCTATCTCTCTCTCACCCTCTCTCTCTCAATCCCTCTATCTCTCTCCCTCTATCTCCTCTCTCTCAAGTATCTCCTCCCACCCCTCTCTCCCCCCTCTCTCTCTCCTCCTCTCTCTCTCCTCTCTCTCTCTCCCTCTGTCTCTCTCCCTCTCTCATGGTCTCTCCTCCTGCCTCTCCCTCTCTCTCTCTCTCCAAGTATCTTAAGTCCTGCCCCTTTCCTCTCTCTCTTTTTCAAGTCTCCCCTCCTACCCGGCTCTCCCTCTCACAATCATTCCTCCTATCTCTCTTCCTCCTCCCTCTCTCATTCCCTCCTATCTCTCCCTCTCCCTCTCCCTCTCCCTCTCCCTCTCTCTCTCTCTCTCAAGTATCTCCCTCCACCACCTCCTCCCCTCTCTCACTTGCTATCTCTCTCCCCCTCTCTCTCCCTCTCCCTCCCTCTCAAGTCTCTCCCTCCCACCCCCTCACCCTCCCTCTTTCTCTAAAGTCTCTCCCTCCTACCCCCTCTCCCTCTGTCAGGTCCCTCTTTGTCTCACTCACTCACTCCCTCTATCTCTCTCCCACACCCTCTCTCTCTCTCCCTCTCTCTCTCACTCCCTCCATCTCTCTCCCATCCCTCTATCCCTCCTACTCACTCTCCCCCCGAGGGTTTAGGGTTTAGGGATTACACTTTACGGTTTAAGGGTAGAGGGTTGAGGGTTGAGGATAGAGAGTTGAGGGTAGAGGGTAAAGGGTTTAGGGTTTAGGGTATAGGGTTTAAGGGTTTAAGGGTTTAGGGTTCAGGATTTATGGTTTAAGGGTAGAGGGTAGAGGGTAGAGGGTTGAGGATAGAGAGTTGAGGGTAGAGGGTAAAGGGTTTAGGGTATAGGGTTTAAGGGTTTAAGGGTTTAGGGTTCAGGATTTATGGTTTAAGGGTAGAGGGTAGAGGGTTAAGGGTAGAGGGTAGAGGGTTTAGAGGTTTAGGGTTTAGGGTTTAAGGTTTTAATGGTAGAGGGTTGAGGGTAGAGGGTAGAGGTTTTAGGGTTTAGGGTTTAGGGATTAAGGGTTAAGGGTAGAGGGATTATGGTTTAGGGATTATAGTTTGTGGTTTAAGGGTGGAGGGTGTAGTGTTGAGAGAGAGAGAGAGGAGGGGTTTGAGGGTAGAGGATAGAGGGTTTAGGGTTTAGGGTTTTAGGGTTTTAGGATTTAGGGTTCAGGGTTTATGGTTTAAAGGTAGAGGGTAGAGGGTTTAGGGGTTTAGGGTTTTAGGGTTTAGGTTTTAGGATTTATGGTTTAAAGGTAGAGGGTAGAGGGTTTAGGGGTTTAGGGTTTAAGGGTAGAGGGTTTAGGGTTTAAGGGTTGAGGGTAGAGGGTAGAGGGGTTTAGGGTTTAAGGGTTTAAGGGTAGAGGGTTGAGGGTAGAGGGTTTAGGTTTTAAGGGTTGAGGGTTGAGGGTAGAGGGTAGACGATAGACAGTTGAGGGTAGAGGGTTGATGGTTGAAGGTTAAGGGTAGATGGTAGGGCATTTAAGGGTTTAGGGTATAGGGTTTATGGTTTAACAGTTGAGGGTTTAGGGTAGAGGGTAGAGGGTTGAAGGTAGAGGGTGAATGGTTGAGAGAGAGAGGGTGGGTTGAGGGTTTAAGAGTTTTAGGGTTTAGGGTTTATAGTTTAAGGGTTGAGGATGTAGGTTCGAGAGAGAGAGAGGGGGGTTAAGCGTTTATAGAGAGAGAGAGAGAGACAAAGAGAGTGAGAGGGTTAAGGGTTTTATGGTTGAGGGTAGAGGCTAGAGGGTTGAGGGTAAAGGGTAGAGGGTTGAGTGTAGAGGGTGTAGGGTTGAGAGAGAGAATGGGGGTTGAGGGTTTTAGGGTTTTAGGGTTTATGGTTTAATGGTAGAGGGTGTAGGGTTAAGAGAGAGAGAGAGAATGGGGTTGAGGGTTTAAGGGTTTAAGGGTTTAAGGGTTGAGGGTAGAGGGTAAAGGGTAGAGGGTTAAGGGTAGAGGGTAGACGGTTTAAGGGTTAAGGGTTTAAGGGTTGAGGGTGGAGGGTAGAGGGTTTAGGGTTGAGGGTTGAGGGTAGAGGGTATAGGGTAGAGGGTTGAGGGTTGAGAGTAGAGGGTGTAGGGTTGAGAGAGAGAGAGGGGGGTTGAGGGTTTAAGGGTTTAGGGTTTAGGGATTAAGGGTTGAGGGTAGAGGGTAGAGGTTTTATGGTTTAGGGTTTATAGATTAAGGGTTAAGGGTAGAGGGTTTAGGGTTTAGCAATTACAATTTATGATTTAAGGGTAGAGGGTCTAGGGTTGAGAGAGAGAGGGGGGGTTTAAAGGGTAAAGGGTAGAGGGTTTAGGGGTTTAGGTTTTAGGGTTTAAGGGTTTAGGGTTTAGGGTTCTGAGTTTAAGGGTAGAGGTAGAAGGTTTAGGGGTTTAGGGTTTAGAGTTTAGAGGTTTAAGGGTAGAGGGTTGAGGTAGAGGTTTAGGGTTTAAGGGTTGAGGGTTGAGGGTAGAGGGTAGGAGTAGAGGTTTAGGGTTTAGGGTTTAAGGGTTTAGGTAGAGGGTAGAGGAGTAGAGGGGTTTAGGGTTTAGGGTTGAGGGTAGAGGAGTACTTAGAGGTAGAAGGTTGGTGAGGTTGATGGTTGAGAGTTAAGGTGTTAGATGGTAGAGGTTTAAGGGTTTAGGGTATAGGTTTAAGGGTTTAGGTTTTATGGTTTAAGCATTAAGGGTTTATGGTAGAGGGTAGAGGGTTGAGGGTAGATGGTAGAGGGTAGAGGGTAGAAGGTAGAGGGTGAAGGGTTGAGAGAGAGAGAGGGGGGTTGAGGGTTCAAGAGTTTTAGGGTTTAGGGTTTATAGTTTAAGTGTTGAGGGTGTAGGGTCGAGAGAGAGAGAGGGGAGTTGAGGGTTTAGAAAGATAGATAGAGAAAGCGAGAGTGTTAAGGGTTTTAGGGTTGAGGGTAGAGGTTTTAGGGTTTAGGGTTTACAGATTAAGGGTTTAGGGTTTAGGGATTATAGTTTACGGTTTAAGGGTAGAGGGTGTAGGGTTGATAGAGAGAGGGGGGGTTAAAGGGGAGAGGGTAGAGGGTTAAGGAGTTTAGGTTTTACGGTTTAAGGGTTTAAGGGTAGAGGGTAGAGGGTTTAGAGATTAAAGGTTGAGGGTTGAGGGTAGACAGTAGAGGG
>VDFB02000008.1:39739645-39821855 GCA_007258455.2 Sequoia sempervirens
GGTTTAGGTTTTAGGGTTTAAGGGTTTTAGGGTTTAGGGTTTAGGTTTTATTGTTTAAGGTTAGAGGGTAGAGGGTTAAGGGTTTTAGGGTTTAGGGTTTAAGGGTTTTAGGGTTTTAGGGTTGACGGTAGAGGGTAGAGGGTTGAGAGAGAGATAGAGTTGAGGGTTGTAGGGTTGAGGGTTTAGGGTTTACTGTTACAGTTTATGAGTAGAGGGTAGAAAAATCTATTTCACTCCAACCCCTCTCCCATTGTGAGGTCTTTCCCCCCACCCTAACAAGATAACTCTCTATCCCTCTCAAGTCTCTATTTCTCTCAGGTCTTAGTCCCTACCACACTACTAGGACTAATCTCTCTCACTCATATCCCCTCTCCCTCTATCTCAAGTCTCACTCCCTTCCTATTGAGAGAGATAAATCATTTCAAAGCACCATATTTTCCTCTCGCCAAATTTGGCGAGCGCCAAATATGCTTTTACTTTGAAATGGTAAAATAGGAGTTCACCCCATGATTCTAGCCCACATGCTTCTACTTTTGTCTAGTTCAATGCTTAATCTGACAAAGAAACATCTTTTTTATGCAGTTGAATCCCTGTTGTACCAGTCTATGCTTGATCCAACACCTTTTTGCCACCAATTTCCATGTACAGAACGTAGATGAAGACATTTTGAAGTTTCTACATCATTTCACATTATCTCAGGCAATATATTCATTTTTGGTAATATTGAAATGTTTATATTTAGTATGTTTGTTTATTTTTGACAATAATCTAATTCCTTTAATGATTTTATTAATCATAGCAATTGGACATAGAATTCAACATTGAATTAGATGAGAGTTGCATAAAAAGTTTATTTTTATGAGTTTGAAGAAAAAAATGAAAACCATGACATAATTTACATGAATGAACATGTTTAAACTTATATAAATGACATCAGCTTAACACAAATTTGCTTATGAATTTTATTTGCATTGCTTATAGTAGTCCATTTCCAACATGCTTAGGTAAATGAATTCAACTTAACAAAAGTTTTTTTGTTTTGTTTTGACAATTTATAGACCATTCATTTGATGATTTTATTAATTTATTCATTGTTACACGTAGAATTAAACATTAAATTAATTATTACTGATGGTTGTGGGAAATCTTTTATTTTCAACTAATTTGGAAAAACTAAGAGCTTTCATCAATGTTAATGTGCAAGTTTCTATTTTAATTTTTTTGTGCCATAAAGAATTCACCTTCATCATGTGCTTAGATAATTTTAAGTGACTCAAGACATAGTTGGTTTAATGCAAGTTTCCATTCATTCATACCATTTACCATTCTTCCTTGGTAGATATGTATGAAAAATTTTGTAGCATATAGATATGTTTAATAATTCCAAACAACTCACTACCATCTTTCATAAAATGCTTTGGTGTGTTCAATAAAATGCAATGTAATAAGTGTTATCAATATGTTTCTTTAAATGCATTACTTACTTTTTTTCTATGTGTGATTGTGAATATGCAACATTTAACGTCATGTCGAGGAAATGAAAAAATCCTCTAACATTGGAAGAACGTGCAGTAAAACGTCCAAGGAGAAGAGAATCAAAAATTGCAGCTCGTGAAGCAAAAGAATTGCAGCCCATACAACCAGAAATTCCCGTGCAATCTAAGAGAGATGTACAATTGGAAAAACAGAGGGCACAAATGGAAAAAATTCATGGAGGACACAAATGGATCCCCAAGTTGGAGGCACATCATCAACCATAGGTGAAGTTCAATGCACATCTCTAGTTGAAGACACACTAGCAACAACATGTGGTCTTCCGAGTACATCGGAAATCACACCTACAATTGAAGACACACCATCAACAACATTGTGTTTAAAAAGTACATCAACAAACACGCCTCTATGTTAAGTCACTCCACAAATGACATCTCAAGTTGGAGGTGCAACATTGTTTACATGTCAATCTCAAGGTATGTGATCAATTGCACCTTCGATTGAAGGTACATGATCTATCCCCGATGTTGTTGACATTCCTAATGTTGACACAAATTTACATTTGAGAACTCCTCCTAGAGTGTTGCATAGAAAACCTAGATTTTTGATTGATATTGATTTCAATGTTTTGAAATGGATGCCTAATAAGATGTCAAAACGTACATGTCAAAGAGTTGCACAAAGGATATGGAATTTTATTTTAGAAGCTAAGTGAGGGTGGAAGATGCCAACTATTTGTTGAAATGACGAGGCAATTCAAATTTAGGCCCACCATGAAGGCTCTTGGGCTGAGAGTTTCTAATGACTCAAGTGAAAATTCCATTGTAAAGAACTTGATGAGTTCATATGAGAGTGTGGGTTCTACCTCACGCATGAAGGATAGTTGTGCCACAAGACGTGTGATGAGAACAACACTGTTAAGCAGTCAAACAAGGAACAAGGTGAACCTTACAAAGACTAGTAAGTCTTTGAAAATAAGTAGATCATCTCTAATGAGAGCCAAAGGAAGGTGTGAAATATTGGAGGAACCAAATAGCAATGAGTTATGGGCATTCTTGGGTAGAGTGCCACGGAAAGATAAAAGAATTGCTCAAGGATTGAGATATTTAATAGTAGACTATTGGAAGGATAACACAAGGACCTCTCCTAATCAAAGAGATGTTGTAAGAAGGAGAATTGGTAGTAAAATCCATGAGCCACATCCAAAGCATTATTTGGATACCACTCAAACCCAATTTTTTGCTGATTTTGTACAAATGTTTCCTAAAATTAAAATATGTCAAAGGTATTTTGAAATGATAAATCCTTTTTATGTCAAAATAAATCACACATGCACTATTTTTTGTTGTAGAGTACATATTGAGTTTTCTAACCATTATGATGTTTATCGACGTATATGTGTAGATATGCATACTGACAATGTTTTGCAGGAATGTAACATAAGGTCTCCACCCAAATCCTCAAGGGAATTCTTATCTTCCCTTTTATGTGAAAGAGAGGATGGTCAAATTTTTTACAAGTCATGTTTGGATGGCACATGTCATCATTGTGGTGGAATGCAACATTTGCCAATTTTCCAACACATGGCTAGTACACACATAATTGGAGACAAAATTGTCAAATTTGGAAAATACAAGATAGTGGCATATAGTTTAAAAGATGGGAAAGAAGCAAAGAAGTGTTAATTGGTCAGTGATAAGATTCCAGTATATCAGTTTATGGGAATTTTTCATGATTAAGTGGTCTATGAGTATGCAAGGCATACACATAGAGCTCAATGGTTGGACTCACAGTTCAAGTTATGCAAGGACATGTTTCCACTTCATAGCATCATTTTAGTTGTCGACTTCATGAAGAACTACACACTATAGCCACATAACGAGGTGCAATCATAGTACTACAACTCCACATAGGTTTCTATATTTGTGCATATAGCATTCATTCATGCAAATGATATTATAGAGGATAACATGAAAGTATTGAGGGAGTATCACTTTTACATTAGTGATGATTGCACACATTCTACCGAGTTTGTACAAGGTTTCTTTCAAATTTTCTATGTTGATCTGGCTAGCAGGGGCATATCATTCAGTCTACATATCATATGGTTAGATAACTATACATTGCAATTCAAGAACACCATAATGTTTTACTGGTTGAGCAGGATGCATAGGATTAGTGGTGTTCAACATATGTGGAACTTCCCAGAGGCCGGGCATGGAAAGGGGGATCATGATGGAGTGGGTGTAGGTATCAAAAGAGCCCTTGCAAGAGAAGAGTTAAAGTACAAAGACAGTGTAAAGTTGACAAGTGCAAGATCAATTGTCAAATGGTGCAATCATGCAATGGGTCCAGGTAGTCAAGGTAATTCTTTAGTTCGTAAATTTTTTCATTTAGTAGATGATACTAACATTGCAAAATATGAGGGTTGTTGTACAGTAATAGGATCGAGTGAGCTACACTCTTTTAGAAGCTCCAATGCAGGTACATGGACTATCCATATGTTGAAGATGGTATGCTTTTTTTTTGCATGTACACTTCAAGCATGGAATGATTGCGAGTCAACAAAGTGGGTTGACGAATGGTCTGTAATAAATCTAACCCCACTTGACACTTATTAACTCCCGATGGCTCTACAAATCATGGAGATGTAATCATCCATTGAATTTGATCATGTATCGAACGTTGTAGAACCAGGTAATATATCTTACTTTTAGGTTTTATTTTGATGTTCATTAAATACAACTAACAAGTTGAACATATCAATGTAGGACGTGTATATGTAGTGATTGCAGATGAAGACAATGAGGGTACATATTATTACCTGTGTCATTGTATCGAGGCTAAAAAGAAATTGGAGGCCCCAGTTATAGATGGAGAAAACATAGAATATCCTACAGGTTCGGTAGTTGTTACTAGAACATGGCTTAGAAGGTGCCCAATTAAGAATGTTGCAGTTTGGTTGTTTGAGGACTTCGACACGCATCAAAAGAATATTCTTCACTACTTGAACCTTGTCGTCACCACCAACGTTCATTTGATCAAATATAAGGGAAGACCTGTGAACAAGAACTTGTGGAAAGTGCGTGAGTTTGACCACAAGGCAATACTTGACACGATAAAGAGTAGAGCAGACCCGAATGGTTCCCTAGATTGATTGGTAAGTATGCACATTGAATTTGTAAAGTCATGTTATTGATCATAGCTTTATTTCAAGTGTTTAAGTTTGATTGTATAAGGGTTTGCAAAATTGCATTAATGTAGATATGCAAAATGATTGGAGTGATGGCATGTAGCCTTGGGTGTGAAAATGTGCAATTTTGAGTGAATTTGAGTGGTTTTATGGTGCAAGAGAACATACACCTTACTCTCATAATTGGAGCATTAGGTGTGTCTAGGGAGGTTGCAAAGTTTTTTTGATGTTTATTTGCTTTAATAAGGTCTATAAAGACCATTTGGTGTCGCATTGATCCCTTTTTGTAAACAAGGTCAAATATGTGAAGCAATTGTCAATGATGACAAAAGGGGCTCTAAGTAGGTTCATGTTGTTTTTATGTATTAGGTCATGTTTTAGGGTCTCATAAGGTCTAATTAGACCAAAATAGGTGCTTTAAATGTATTTGAAATGCCTTAAATGTTTTGGAGGGTCAAATAGTAAAAGAATGTAAAAGGAATCAAATGAGTTGTTAACAAATATAGGTAAACAAATGTAATTTGGCACTCTAATGGCTAATAAGGGATTCAAAATTTAGTTGGAGACTGTTATGTTAGTTTTCTTTGATCAGGAAACCTTTAAAAAGGTGGTGGTCATCATTTGTAACGTTGGCTTTGTGTTTTTATGAAGAAATCCTATTGAATTCCCACTGTTAGCAGCAAATTTCTAAATTTTCCTATCTTTTCTAGACCTATACAGTAAAGTACAGTCATTGCATTGAGTATTTTATTTATGAACAATGTAGTGGCATGAATATTTTGTGTTTTGCATCAGGTCTAAAGGTTTAATAGAGAATTTGAAGCATTCCATAGTTGTTTTCTTGTGAACAGCTGGGTATATCTTGTTTTGGGGTTTTCTAGCCTTAATCATGTCATAGGATAGGAGTTCAAAAGGTTCAAAAGGTCATTTTAGGGATTTTTCATCTTGGTTCCATGAGAAAACTGCAAAAAGTTGTAAAAACATGAAATATTATCAATATTGTCAAAATTGTCAAAGTGGGTAAAGGCATGGTATTTTGATGGTTGTGGTTTGAATCATGAATAAAGGCTTAAATAACATCTAAATGATCATATGTTAGGTTTCAAGAGGTGTTTAAGGTCTTTTGAGTTCAATAATTGCAAAAATGCAAAATGTTGCAAATGTTACCAATGACAATTTTGTTGATTTGTGCTAATTTGCAAAATTAGAGTCATTTAAAGGGTAATTAGGTGCAAGTTGGTTGGTTTGAAGGTGGTTATTGTTTATAAATTCTATAAGATTCCTTCTAAGGATTGAATTGAGGTTGTTGGAGGTGTAACAAACTCACACAATTCAAAATACCACATTTTTGGTGCATTTTCTAAGTTTTTTTCACTATTTTCCACAATTGTTTGTTGCTGTATAGATCGTATAGACCCAATCATGATTTGAAATCTTTAGAGGTTTAATTTTATCTACACTTTGTTTGGAGTTCTAACTTTCTGTTTTGTGAGAGAAATTGCAAAAATACAGTGAATACCCTGTTTTTTCCATTGTTAAGGGTTTGAAAGCAAAATAATGCACTTTTGAACAATCCACCCACTTTCTAATACTGTAAGTTAGTGCATTGGTAGGAAATATGTTATATTAGATGTATTAATTCATTTTATATTAGAATAAAGTATTTTTGTGGTGATTGTGTGATGCCCTAGGGCTGGAAAGTGCATTTTTTCGTTGAAAAGTGATGGCTTTGAAGTGCTTAATGAAATTCTGATGGAGTTGAGTTTATGAGTGTGTCAAATGACTAGGAAGACCCTATGGAAGGTTTTTGGACCGTTTATTTGTTTTTTCAAGCCTTGGAGTGAAGATTTTGACAAAAGCCTTATTTTTGCATTAGAAAAGGAGGGTTATTGAGTTGGGAGAGTTTATGGTTGTACAAGTGCAAATCTATTATGGATTATGTGGTTTTGAGGCGTTTAATTTTCTTCCCCAAGGTTTCAAGGTGATTGGATAACTTTGAAGGGTACTTTTGTTAAATTGACCTATTTTCCTAGTTTTGCCATGGTGGATGTATAGGAAGTCTATATTGATCCAAAGGAGTCTTACTTGAATTTGAAGTATGTTGTGTAAGTCCTTAATGGGTGTCTAAATCCATTATTTAATTGACAAGTCTTTTGGGAAATTTGGTAGAAGGAACACACCTGACAAGTGGATTTGAGAAGTTCTCTTGAACTTGCTTTGAAAATTTTGTTGAACATCTTGTATTTGTCATTTGTAGTTGATCTCCAACTTGGGTCTGCATCAAAAACCTAGGTTTGGTGGCTTGAGAATGAGTCTTTTGAGTTTTTTGCATCTTCAATAAGGTCTAATAAGACCATTGGATAGGTTCTAGGTTGATTTTTTGAGTTTTGGAGTCAAAATGTGAAATATTGCAATCTTGCACTAAATGTAGTCATGTAGCCTTAACAAGGAAAAATCCTAAATAGAGTGGATGTAAGGTGTGAATTGGGTCTTGGGAAGAATTTTTGAACTTGTGAAAGGCTTTAGGGGTGTTGAGATGTGCCTTGGTAGTCAAACCTTCTATACATAGGCCTAAATCAAGCCTTCTTATGGCTTGAAAAATCAATATTTTGAATCATCTGTTTGTGGAGTTTGATCCTATGCATTTGTGCACCTGTAGGGGATCTTGTTAGAAGTCTAAAATCTGATTTCATTGTCTGGTTAATGCCTTTAATAAGTTTTTATTTTGACTGTCCTAGTTGGAAATGTTGCAAAGTTGCATGGGCTTGTGTAAGAGTGATGAGAGAATGGGAGTTTTTGAGTGTAAAGTCAGGTTATTTGGTCTTGTTTTGACATGTTAAGAGTGTACATAGCATCCCCAAGCCCTTCAAACATGTCTAGGTGTGTGAGTTGAGTTGGGTGATCAAGTTGCTTGTTGGAAGGAATAGTAAAGTTGATGTGTGCATTTGAGAGAAGCTATTGGAAAAAGGTGTTGCTTCCCTTGCCACTTTGCATCAGGTTGGAGCTATGAAAATTGTGAATTCTTAAGGTTGGTAACCTATTTAATGACTGTCCATGGTGTTTGACTTGATTGCAGGTGTTTGCAAAGGTGTCTCTTTGGAAGAGAGGCCTAATTGGCCTAGTTGCCCCTATAGTATAGTGGGATTTTGGAGAATACATTGAAAGACCCATCTCTAGGCCTCGTGACTCATGACGGTTTGAAGAGACGTATATATACAAGGTAATCAAGATTTCAATTTTGAGTTCAATTATAATTCAATGTATATTGATTTTGATGTTAATTATTCGATTTTAAATTATATAATATTTTTCTTGTGCAGTTACCTTCATAGCCAAAGAGTGCTTGAAAGAGGCTCCATTTTGATGATCCACTAGTAGTTTAGCATGGGATAGACATTTTGGCATGTATATTATGAATAGATATTGAGATGGCATATGCCACACTTTGTAAAACTTTGTTTGAGTTGGCGTTGATGCCATTTTTGTATATGGACATACACTTGATTATTGGATAATTTCATATATATAAGTTGAGAATCGAAATAATTTGTTCATCTTGTGCATGTTTAAACTATTTTAAAATTTAATGAATAATAGTTAAATTATATCATATATTGCTTAGTTATATTATGGTTAAATTATATAGTGGTGCAGGAGCACCTGCACCTTATGCCTACAATTGGAGCACTAATTATTGAGCATTGAAATTCTTCTCAAGGACTAAAGTTATTTTGAAGTTATTTATTGTGAATAAGGTCAATTAAGACCCCTAGGTAGGTTTTAAGGTGAGGTTTTGAGTTTAGGTGTTAAGAAGTGAAAATTGTGATCTTGCAATTGGAATTGTTTGTAGCCTTTGGAAGGAAATTTTTTAATTTACATGTATATGTGCAAGAATAGTGTTTTGCTAATGTAACAAGGCTATTTTCAAGCCTTTGGGAAGGTTTTAGGAGGTCATAATGTGCAAATACTTCACTATGTTTGTAAAGGCATTAAATTGTGTAAAAGATGGGTTTACGAATTCCAATGGTCATTAAGGGTTCAAAAATCAATTGAAAAGGTAATTGGTTAGTGGTTGAGATGGAGGGGCCTTTAAAAATGCATGAAGACATCATTTGTAAGGTTGTTGGTTTAGGATTTAAGGTCTTGACAATAAGAAATTCTACGTTTTCTTTCATTTTTCTATGTTTTTCCTTATTTTGCAGATTTGTACAGGCCATACAGGCTGATGTATGCTATGTAATCTTTCTTTCTATGTAGGTCTCTATGTTAAAATTGATTTCTATCTAGTTTGAAAGTTTAATAAAGGATTGGAAGCCTCCTTTAAGAATTTTCTTGTGAACAACTAGTATACCCTATTTTGGAGGGTTTTGTGAATAAACATGTGTTAAAGGGCCCTTACACTTTATGTGGCAACTATAACTAATGTAAGGGGCCCTATGGAGTCTAAATTAGGTGTAGGATGCATGGCTAGAGCATTAGGAGAGGAATAAGAGAGATAAACTTGTTGTTCTTGAACTTGTTTTGTGAAGAGAATGCATGTAAATGAGGGGTTTTTGCTTAGGTTTTGATAAAATCTATATGGGAGGTCTTGTTTTTTGAACTTTTGAGCATGTGCAGGGTTATTGGACAATGTTCAAGGTGGTTTTAAGGCTTGGGAGGTTGTGGAAGCATCATATCCAATAACCCTCAAGAAATGTGCATAAAATAAGGGTTTTCAAGTTTGTCCCGAGTTTTTCCGTACCAGAGAAATCTGATGGTGGATTTGGAGGCTTTTGAGCATTTGAACTACTAACCCAATGTTTTAGAGGGTTTGGAGAAGTTTGAAGGGTACTGTCTTTGAAAAAGAGGCCTATTTCACTAGGTTTTTCCATGGCAAGGGTGTTGGGTCTCCATGTTGGTCCAAAGGAGTTGATGTTGGGGCTCACATATGTTTTATAGCCTTGAAATAGGTATTTGCATCCATATTTTGTTTTCCAAGTGTTTTGGAGGATATTGGAGTTAGAAGTCAAAAACTAGGTTTGCACTACTACAAGGGTTCAAGGGGTGAAAGTGGAAAATCTAACTTTTGCCATTTTTCATACTTTGAGAGTGATTTAGATTGTTCAAATAGGTTATCTTAATCTTGTTAGATGCCTCTTAAAGGTAGTTTGTTAGACTGATTGAGTTAAGCCTCCTAGGTCTACATCATATAGTTTAAACAACTTTGAAGATAAGAAAATGGAGCCCTTAGCCTAGGGTTTGTGAAAATCAATGAGAGTGTGGAGTTTTTTTCAACTTTTGAGCTCATAGGGGTTAGAATACACATTTTTGAGTTGGTGGTATGGTCTGGGAGGTTGTGCAAGTGGGATTTTGAATAAATCCTCTTGGTTTGGCATGAAATTGAGGGTTTTATGGTTTGCTATGTTGGAAGTGTTAACCCTAGGAAAAAATTGTGGTTTCAGAGGTTTGAGGGCATAGGAAATGTTCCCCCAAGGTTTCAAGGGCCTATGAGAAGTTTAAAGATATGTTGCTTTGCAATTTAGGCTTAATCAACCTAATTAGGCTAGCGTAGAAGGGGTGATTTCAGGAGATTGGTCCAAAAGAATTATTTCTGAATTTGGGATATGTGTTATAAATTTGAAATGGGTCTCGAAAACCATAATATGTTTGTCAGGTGTCTTGGAGAGTATTTGAGTAAAAGGCCAAAAACTGAGTTTGTACTACTATTAGGATTCATGGGTGAAATTGAGAAATGGTGTTTCTAATTGTTTTCTAACTTGCAAGATTGTTTGAATTGCTTTAAAAGACCATTTTAATCTTGTTAGATGCCTCTTGAAGGAAATTTGTCAAAATGATTGAGTTTGAGCCTCCTGGTCTGCTGAATCCCTTAAGACTCTGAAGTGCAAAATGACTACAAACTTTAGTATGACGTTACTCGGATGCCGTAAGGCTTAAAAAATTCTTGTTAGAGCCTATGAGATTGTGTTGTTCCCCTCTACAATAACCTCTCTCAATTTTCAATATCTCAGAGGCGTTTTCCTATGGCGGCGAGATTTCTCTTGGGGAAAAGTTGTCAAATGCAAGTAGTGCAAAGTTGCAAAGAGATGCAAATTTTTTTTTGCAACTCGTGTGACCAAACTAACTATTCCAATGCATTCGAGTGGGTATTATTAAGCTAGGCATGGTCCTGTTTCTCACCTAAATGTGCCAAATTCCTCTGAGCTATGTTCAATCGGCTGAATCCTTTAAGAGACCGAAGTGCAAAATGGCTGCAAACTTCAGCATGACGTTACTTGGACACTGTGAGGCTTAGAAAATTCTTGTCAAAGCCTATGGGATCGTGTTGTACCCCTCTATAATAAAATCTCTCTATTTTTTCCATCTCAGAGGTGTTTTACTGTGGCAGCGAGATTTCTCTTGGGAAAAAAGTTGTCAAATGCAAGTAGTGCAAAGTTGCAAAGTGGTGCAACTTTAGTTCTGCAAGTTGTGTGACCAAACTAACCATTACAACACATCTGAGTGGGCATGTTTACATTAGGAATGGTCCTTTTTCTCACCCAAATGCACTGAATCCCTCCGAGCTACGTTCAACTGACTGAATCCCTTAAGAGCTCGAAGTGCAAAATAGCTACAAACTTCAGCATAAAATTACTCAGACACCTTAAGGTTTAGAAAATTCTCATCAAAGTCAATGGGATTGTGTTGTACCCCTCTACAATAACCTCTCTCAATTTTTGCTATCTTAGAGACATTTTCCTGTGGCGGCGAGATATCTCATGGGGAAAAAATTGTCAAATGTAAGCAGTGCAAAGTTGCAAAGTGGTGCAACTTTCGTTGTGCAACTAGTGTGACCAAACTAATTGTTCCAATGCATTCGAGTGGATACGTTTACACTATAAATGGTCCTCTTTTGCAACCCAAACACATCAAATCCCTCCAAGCTATGTTCAACCAGCTCAATCCCTTAAGAGCTCGAAGTACAAAATGACTGCAAACTTCAACATGATGTTACTCGGACACCATGAGGCTTAGAAACTTCTCATCAGAGCCTATGGGATTGTGTTGTGCCACTCTACAATAAACTCTCTCAGTTTTCACTATCTCGGAGGTGTTTTTCTATAGTGGTGAGATTTCTCTTAGGGAAAAAAGTTGTCAAATGCAAGTAGTGCAAAGTTGCAAAGTGGTGCAACTTTCGTTCTGTAACTCATGTGATCAAACTAACTATTCCAATGCATCTGAGTGGGTACATTTACGCTAGGCATGGTCCTCTTTCACAACCAAAAGCGTCGAATCCCTCCAAGCTACATTTAATCGGCTGAATCCCTTAAAAGCCTGAAGTGCAAAATGGCTGCAAACTTCAGCTGACGTTACTTGAATATTGTGTGACTTAGAAACTTCTCCTCATAATGTATGGGATCATGTTGTGCCCCTATCCAATAACCTCTCGCGATTTTTGCTATCTTGGAGGTGTTTTCCTGTGGCGGCGAGATTTCTCTTAGGGAAAGAGTTGTCAAATGCAAGTAGTGCAAAGTTGCAAAATGGTGCAACTTTCGTTCTGCAACTCATGTGGCCAAACTAATTATTCCAATGCATCCAAGTGGGTACATTTATGCTAGGCATGGTCCTCTTTCACATCCAAACGCACCGAATCCCTCCGAGCTACATTCAACCGGCTAAATCCCTTAAGAGCCTAAAGTGCAAAATGACTACAAAATTCAACATGACGTTATTAAAACACCGTGAGACTTAGAAACTTCTCGTCAAAGCCTATGGGATTGTGTTGTTCCCCTCTACAATAACCACTCTCAATTTTTGCTATCTTGGAGGTGTTTTCCTGTGGCAAAAAAGTTTCTCTTGGGAAAAAAGTTATCAAATGCAAGTCGTGCAAAGTGGGTCAACTTTCATTTTGCAACTCATGTGACCAAACTAACTGTTCCAACGCATCCGATTGGGTACGTTTACGCTAGGCATGTTCCTCTTTTTCACCCAAATATGCCGAATCCCTCTGAGCTATGTTCAACCGACTGAATCCCTTAAGAGCTCGAAGTGCAAAATGGCTGCAAACTTCAGCATGATGTTACTCAGACACTATGAGGCATAAAAAATTCTCGTCAGAGCCTATGGGGTCACGCTGTACCCCTCTATAATAACCTTTCTCTATTTTTTCTATCTCAGAGGTTTTTTCCTATGGCGGCGAGATTTATCTTGGGGAAAAAGTTGTCAAATACAAGTAGTGCAAAGTGGTACAACTTTCGTTCTGCAACTTGTGTGACCAAACTAATTGCTCCAACACGTCTGAGTGGGTATGTTTATGCTAGGAATGGTCCTCTTTTGCACCCAAATATGCCGAATCCCTCCGAGCTACGTTCAACTGGATGAATCCCTTAAGAGCCCGAAGTGCAAAATGGCTACAAACTTCAACATGATGTTACTTAGAAATTGTGAGGCTTAGAAAATTCTCGTCAAAGCCTATGGGATCATGTTGTACCCCTCTACAATAACCTCTCTTTGTTTTCACTATCTCAGAGACATTTTCTTGTGGTGGCAAGACTTCTCTTGGGGAAAAAGTTGTTAAATGCAAGTAGTGCAAAGTTGCAAAGTGGTGCAACTTTTGTTCCGCAACTTGTGTGACCAAACTAACTATTCCAAAGCATATGAATAGGTATGTTTATGCTAGGCATGATCCTATTTCGCACAAAAACATGTCAAATCCCTTTGAGCTACATTCAACCGGTTGAATCCCTTAAGAACCCGAAGTGCAAAATGATAACAAACTTTAGCTTGACGTTACTCGGACACTATGAGGCTTATAAAATTCTTGTTAGAGCCTATGGGATTATGTTGTGCCCTGATACAATAACCTCTTTCAGTTTTCACTATCTGAGAGATGTTTTCCTATGGTGGCGAGATTTCTCTTAGGGAAAAAGTTGTCAAATGTAAGTAGTGCAAAGTTACAAAGTGGTGCAACTTTTGTTCCGCAACTCGTGTGACCAAACTAACTGTTCCAACGTGTCTGAGTGGGTACATTTACACTAGGTATGGTCCTCTTTTGCACCCAAATGTGCCAAATCCCTCTGAGCTATGTTCAACCGGTTGAATCCCTTAAGAGTTCGAAGTGCAAAATGGCTGCAAACTTCAACATAATATTATTTAGACACCGTGAGACTTAGAAAATTCTCATTAGATCTTATGGAATCGTGTTGTGCCCCTCTACAATAACCTCTCTTAGTTTTTTCTATCTCAGAGGTGTTTTCCTGTGGCGGGGGGATTTCTCTTGGGGAAAAAGTTGTTAAATGCAAGTAGTTTAAAGTTGCAAAGTGGTGCAACTTTTGTTCCGCAACTCGTGTGACCAAAATAATTATTCCAACACATTTGAGTTGGTACATTTATGCTAGGAATAGTCCTCTTTCACATCCAAATGCACCAAATCCCTCCGAGCTACATTCAATCGACTGAATCCCTTAATAGTCTGAAGTGCAAAATGGCTGCAAACTTCAACATAACATTACTCGGACACTGTGAAGCTTAGAAACTTATTTTCAAATCCTATGGGATCATGTTGTGCCCCTCTACAATAACCTTTCTCATTTTTTTCTATCTCAGAGGTATTTTTTTGTGGTGGAGAGATTTCTCTTAGGGAAAAAGTTGTCAAATGTAAGTAGTGCAAAGTTGCAAAGTGGTGCAACTTTCGTTATGCAAATCATGTGACCAAAATAACTATTCCAATGCATCCAAGTGGGTATGTTTACACTTGGAATGGTCCTATTTCACACCCAAATGTGTTGAATCCCTTGAGAGCCCGAAGTGTAAAATGGTTGCAAACTTTAGCATGACGTTACTCGGACACCATGAGACTTAGAAACTTCTTGTGAAATCCTATGGGATTGTGTTTTACCCCTCTCTAATAACCTCTCTCGGTTTTTTCTATTTTGGAGGTGTTTTCCTATGGCGAAGAGATTTCTCTTGGGGAAAAAGTTGTCAAATGCAAGTAGTGCAAAGTTGCAAAGTGGTGCAACTTTCGTTCCACAACTCGTGTGACCAAACTAACTATTCCAATGTGTCTGAGTGGGTACATTTACGCTAGGAATGGTCTTGTTTCACACCCAAACACATCGAATCCCTCTGAACTAAGTTCAACCGTCTGAATCCCTGAAGAGCCTGAAGTGCAAAATGGCTACAAACTTCAAGATGATGATATTTGGACACTGTGACACTTAGAAACTTCTTGTCTAACCCTATGGGATTGTGTTGTGCCCCTCTACAATAATCTCTCTCAATTTTTTCTTGGAAGGAAAATCAAAATTTCTAATTCAAGAGCAAGTCTGTCCAATCTTGGCAAGGCACAAGTAAAGTCCGCCATGCCCATGGTCAAGGAAAATGTCGAAGATGATGCAAAGTCTACTTGGGAAAGAAAAGCTATGTCCAAAATGCTGTCAAGTCCACCCTTGGATTGAATAATTCTTATCTAAGACAAAGGTAAATTCCGCCAAACTCAAAGCATACATGGAAAAGACAACGTAAAGTTGGCCCAACTCAAAGCATACATGGCAAAGAAAACTTTAAGTCTGTCCCAAGCTGAAAATAGGAGATGGAAAACATATCTTGAAGTCCACCTTAGGCCAAGATCAAAGGGTACATCCAACATGCTGAGATGGTGCCTCGTCATCTTTCGACCAATCAAATTGTTCCAAGCTAGCATGTCTAGGTTCAATGAACCTAACACTTCATAATGCAACAAATTTTTATTGTTGGTTTATATTTAGCAGAAGGACAAGTGTCCCCAAATGTAATTTTCTCATTCGTCCAGAGGTAGTTAGTTGTGAAAAACCCTAATCATTATAAAAGCCTCAAAATTGGCTCCTGCAAGGTTGTTGAAGGCAATTTGAAGATTGTACACATTTTGTTTTCATGAAATACAATGTTCTCAACAACTTTTTTCCTATTTTTCTAAACTTTGAAGGCTTGGTACAGGCCCCTATAGCCCGAATTTTCTCTAAAAATTCTTAGATGTTTTAGGTACATGTGTTGGCTCTCTAATGCTTTAGATTTGAGATCTTAATCATGCAAATTGAGGGAGAAATCTTTATTTTTCTGGGATTGCTCATTTTCCCTGTTTTGGGGGTTTCGAAAGGGAACAAAATGAGTTTCTAAGCCTTTCACCCATTGTATAGTCTCATAAGCTAGTGGATAGGATTAGATAGGTGAAATAAACATGTATGCATATTTTTTTGTGCAAGGAAGGCATATTTCTTAATTTCAGTGAGTCCCTAGGGTTGTTTCCATTGGAAAATGCATGAATTTAATGGATATAGACTTGAACCTGATGATAGGGTGTTAGGAAAAGTTATATTATGAACTTTTAAGCTTGTGGGGGTGAATTCAAGGGTGTTTGACTAGGTGGAAAGTTTGGGAAGGGATTGGAAGTGTCATTTTCAATAAACCCTCATCAAAAGTGCACAAAATAAGGGTTTTTTGGTATGGTGTGGAGGTGGCCATACAAATGAAATATAATGGGGGATTTTGGGGTTTGATAACCTGAAAATTGCTTCCCTAAAGTCTCAGAGTGTTTTCATAAGTTTAAGAGGGGGGTCCTTTGTAAAATTGACCTATTTAGAGGTCTAAAATGGTGAGAAAGTCAGTTTTCTCAAATTTGTTCCAAAGGATTCATATGGGGGGCTAATATATGTTTTGTAACTCTATAATGGGTGTCTAAATCATCATTTTTTTTGTGAAGTGTTTTGGGAAGTTTTGGAGTTAGGTGCCTAAAAATGGGTTTGCACTGCTACTAGGTTTGCAAGGGTGAAAGTGGGAAAACCTACCTCTGATTGATTTCAAAATTTGGGAGTTGTTTGGATTGGTCCAATAGATTTTTTTAATCTTGTTAGATGCATCTTGAAGGAAAGTTGACACTTTGAGTGGGTTTGGGTCTCCTATCTCTACATCACTTGTCTATGCTATTGCTTCTTATTATGCTTTGATGATTTTTTCCAAGCATCCATAGCTTGTTTGCAAGCACCTATTTAAGGATTTTAGCCATATTAGCAAGGCAGTGAACTATTTGATAAAATGCTTTGGTAAACATGTACGAAAAATGTGGTAGCATAGACAAGGCAATGAATTGTTTGAAAAAATGCCTCAAAGAAACGTGGTCTCATGGTGATGGAATGGCATGAAAATCCATAGAAATTTGTATGTCGTGGCATTCCATCACCATTAGACCACATTTCTTTCAGGAATTTTTTTCAAGTAGTTCATTGCCTTGTCTATAGTATTGATTGCTATTATGCTTTTGATAGATTTTTTCCAAGCATCCATAGCTTGTTCAAAAACACTTGTTTTATTCTTTTAGCCATATCAACAAGGCAATGAACTGTTTAACAAAATACTGTGGTAGACATGTATGAAAATTGTGGTAACATAGACAAGGAAGCAAACTATTTGATAAAATACGTCAAAGAAATCTGGCCTCATAGAATGCCATGATAACAAAATGCAATTGGCAGCTGCTCCTACTTATTAGTTATGCAATGTGAAGTAATTGCATAGCTGCTTAGGTTGACTTTGAAAAAACTATATTGTAATTGAAATTTTGTCATCTATTAGCATCTAGTTATTAGTTATGTAGTGTAAAGTAATGCTTTGACTTTGAAAGATGTGCGATAAAATGTAATCAACGATATGAATATAAACTACAAAAAAATATTTTTTACAATTCATTATTTAAAATCTTTATTTTATTTGCTCTTTATATCTCTATATGCTATGGAAATACCTTTCAATTTCAAAATAAATAGATTTTATCTCTTGTTCTACAATTTTTTACATTTTTTTAAATATGATTTTTTCCTGACTTTTTAAAAAACTCTTATACTTTTGGTTGGTCAAAATTTTCCCCAAAATATTTTTGCAACTATGCATTTGAAGCATGAATCATACACGTGAATACATGGACTATACGTGAAGTATACATGTGAATAAGTGAAGCATACATATGAATAAGTGAGGCACAAGTAATTGAAGCATTCCAAAGGATATAAACCACCAGGAATGTAGCTTATTTACATAATACACTTTAAATAGAGCTTATTAAGCAATTGACAGTAATTAATTAAGCATTAGATGTAAACAAAATTCATGCCTACAACATTCAAGCATACGATTTACACAATACACATGATAACATCATTCAAGAATGGCAATAGCAACATAGTATTTTTTTAATCAAAAACCTATAAGGTATACAATGATATATATTGATAAAAGTATATAGAATATATCCAAAAAAGCCATATAGGCTTAGTACAAAGGAGCCATATTATGGACATAAAATATCATGTATATATCACTTGTACAAAACATATGTTCCAAAATGCCACATAGGCATACAAAAAATGACCCTAATACAGTCATTTCCCTCTAAGGGAAGGAAATATATCCTATGCTACCTTCAAAATTTGGCTGGATGGAGTGACTGTTGGTTCTCTGGTCTTTCAAACATGCTTGCTAGTCCTCCTCTCTTCACTTTGGACCTTCAACTGATACCATAAAATGTAAAGATGTTAATACACAAAAATTGAATTGTAGAATGACATATAACAAAATATAATCACTTACCACATACAAATAGTCATCATTCACATTTACATCATTACCACATCCATGATCTGGAGTGACAACCACCTATAGCAACCATTAAGATAGAAATTAAGCTACACAAAAGTATCATGAAAAATTTCTATAATAGACCATAAAAGAGCGAATATAATGTCAAATTGACTAATCTGTTTGCATACGTCTCTCAATGGATCAAAACTAGCTATTGATGCAGCAACTCCGTGGTCCATCACACCACCAACATCACCAGGGTTATCTAATGTCAACATCTACAAATGGTAAATGAAAGAGTAAATGGTAGGGTGAACTATTAAATGTTAATAGGATGGGTTTAGGAAGGAATAAAGGAACAAAAAGTGAATTAGGAGAAGATAATGTGACACGATCAAAGAACACAAATGCAATGTTTGTGTTTCTCATCAATTTTTTAGATTTTTATATGGAAAATTATGAAAACTAGCTAACATTGTTTTACAACACCATTATTGAATAAAGGCTACCTGAGTGAAAGGTCCTTGAGGAAATGAATCATGAGGTGTGGAGGTCGAAGGTCCACCGGGAAACTATTTGAAATCCAAAGCATGTTATGAGACAAACATTCAAATATAAAATTCAATTGTTCAAATGCAATAATAATATCTTTAATACTAGTTGCATACCTGTGGATTCAATGTCGAGAACGAATAAGGGTCTATAGGAATGGGGCACATCTCATGAACACTTCGACCCTGAAATTTCATCAAATTGAAATTCTACTAATTTACTTATTCTTAAATTTCAAAATATAATTTAATAAACAACATTAAATGAACTTGCTGAATTTTACTTGATTGTCAATGCCGAATGTATCATTAAACAAATCATCTATGAAAGCCATCGCCTCTACAACTGATGTAGGCTATGTAGCTGCATCCCGAGCACTCTAATAATCATACGTGCAAACTGCACCACAAGCGCCTCAATGGTGGGGTGGAGCTCGTGGCCTACACATCTCCTCCACACCAGGCTCTACTAGAGGCCTCACACATTGTAAAATGGTCTAGATGAGTGATCCAATCGACTCCAGTGTCTCCACCTCTACACTATCCTTAACAATGGAAGGAACAGTGACATGCTCCACCATGGGTCTGGCCAAGGGTCTCGGTGCCAACTGTGGATTACGTCGTGCAATAGGTCTATCATGTGTGGAGCCCCCGCCTCTACCTTGAAAGTCTAAGATGTCAAAATAATTTGGCATCTTATTGAGGATAAACTCATAATAGAATTTCCTCAAAAAGTATTGTGGTACCTCATGGTTATTGCATGGAGGTTGGTCAAATACCATCCACCACCGCTCCCAAAATTTATTTTTAATTAACTCATGGTGGTACCAATGGATGGGGAACCTCCTGCATGTATGAGACAAAGGTGCATTGGTTTTTGGGTATGTAAATAGGGCACACAAGTCTGATTTGCTAATTTTTTGTTTTTTAACATTTGCATATGAAAAACCTCTGGCATAATATTGTTTCATCTCATGCCTCTTATTTGGCCAAAAAATTATTTTCTCGCTCATTTCTCCTACATGAGATACAATTGACTTCAATGATTCAACAATCCCTCTCCTATAAGGGTGGGTTTCGACATGCTTGGTTAATCTTCCAATTAATTGTTCAATGTCTCTTTTATTGTTTTCAATTTGATTTAGAACATTTTCTTGTGTTCCTTGAGGATGCCTATGAATTGATGGAGGGGTTTCAGGTTTTTCTTGAATAGGAGGCTCTTCCTGAGGGGGTGACTATGAATTCTCAAAGTTTCGAGGTGGAGATTCATTCCCTGATAATTAGAACAAAATTTTATTATAAAAACCTATTTCAATCAACATTCTAAATCAAATTCAAAATAAATTGAATAAAAATACATACCTCTTCACAATCTTTGATGTCTCTAATGTGTTGGTGGAATCCTCGTGAAAGATAGCAAGCTAATGGTGCAAATAATGGATGAAATTTGGTGAGCGCGAGTTGTAGACCTCCAATCCTCCAAGCCAAGCTGCGGGTTGAAGACAAATGAGGGTTTCAAACATGATTTGGGATTTTATTTTTGCTTTTACATTTGGCACACGCCAAATTTGGCGAGTGCCAAATAGCCCATTTCGGCCTTTTTTTTGCAAATTTTTACAATTTGACACCTAAATTGTGTCACAGATTGGTGCACTTACCCATCGACTTTTTGGCCAAAAAGTGGGAGTGTTTTCCCTGATTTTCAGAATTTGACACATTTGACCTTAAAATTTTAAGCACTTAGAGATGGAATATTTAAAAAAGTCACTAATCATAAAATGTAGTACTTGGAGCCTAGTTTCCAAATATGTAATTTATTTCAATACCCAGATGTTACAAATTGAGTTTCAATAGGCGTTTCTAAAAACCACTATTTAAAAGTCACTTTTTTTTACCATACCATGCACGTGTACGACATCCATATTTTGACCTAGATTATTGTATTTTTCTAAATCCTTTTGGGAAAATATTTGTGACTCACTGAAGCACGTTTTCAATATTTTTTTGTAATTTTTTATTGAATATATTTTTTTGTTAAATTTTTATTAGCTATATTTATCGTTTTGAAAAATTGTCATGTACGACACGCATAAGATGACCTAAAATTATCATTTTTTAATTTTTTTTTAAATTGAAAAGAATTGTTTGAAGTACGTTTTTGTGCAATCCATTCGTCAAAATGTTATGTTGATCAAAAGTTATTAAAATAGTAAAAATCCATGATATTTAAAGTTTATGGACTAGTTTCATCAGAAATTAATTGAAAAAAAGAAAAAATAATCCAATTTAAAAAAAAATTTACATATTAGAATCTGCACTGTCTCATCTAAAATGGGTTTTAATTTCGTCAAAAAATTCTGCAAAAAAAGTTGTTAGCCATATGTCTAAACTCAGTATTTTTCTCTGACATTGTTAGGACCTTCAACTTGCAAGTCAAACCAGGTTGAAGGCCTACGTTCAGATTCCCAACGCTTTACTCAAACCAAAATACAAGCCAAAAACCTAACCACAAAGAAAATCCAATTTCAATTTTTAGAAACGGGATCCCGTTTACAAAAAGGGATCCCATTTTGTAAATCGAGATCCCGTTTCTTAATATTAAATGCGGTGACCATTGACAGGGAAATGGGATCCCACTTTATAAATGGGATCTCGTTCCTTTGTCAACGGTCCCCACATTTAATATTGGGGAACAAGATCCCGATTATAAAATAGGATCCCATTTGTTTTTAACTGTTTTATTTAAATTTAATGGAAAAATTTACTGTGAAGTCTGCAACTTCACATGTACAAATGAGTGTGACATATTCAACTATTTTTCATCAACTATTGTCTTTACAGGTGGTGAACTTGCATTTTTGATTTATTTTTTCAAAGGAGGCATCATGTAAACCATTTTTGAAGTGGAATTGTGTTAGTTTTGTACTTGTTTGGAGGAAGAAAAGGTCTTCAACTTGCAATATGGATTTAATATTTCAAAGGAGGCATGAAGAAAACATTTTTTAAAGTGGAATTGTGCTAGTTTTCTACTTGTTTTGAGGAACACAAGAGGAAGAATTTTGTCCTCATAGGTCTTCAACTTCCAATTTGGATTGAATTTGTTGAAGAATTTTACTATTGACATTCATTTGTGCTTGAGAATTTTATAATCATGGGTTCAAAAGCTCATAATAAGAGGAGGAAGACATTGAATCCTCAAGAAGTTGAAGCAAATAGAGAGAAGGAGAAAGAAATACAAAGAGAAATAAGAATGAGAATTAAATCAATGAATGATGGTGGAGCATCCAATTCCACAACTATTGAAGATGAAAACATTGAGGAGACCATGCTTGTAGATGAAGCTAATTTGCAAGAAGTCAATTTGGAGAAGAATATGATTATACAAGCAAGTCCTACTATGTCTTCAAATCCCTCTTTCAATGCTATGGAGAATGTTTCAATATGCACAAATCCAGGTACGTCTTCAAATCCACATGTTAGTGAAATGGTAAATTCGTATGTAGAAGTTTTACAAGATGCTGGAATTAACAATGTTGACATTGATATTATTCAGAGAGATGAAAAATTTATAGAATTTGTTGAAAATGAAAAAGAAAAATATTTTGTTGAAAATGAAAATGAGAATGATCCTTTTGTTGAAAATGAAAACAAAAACCATTTTGTTGATGAAAATGAAAATGAAAACCGTTTTGTTGATGAAAATGAAGATGAAAATGTAAATTGTTTTGAAGTTGAAAATGAAAATGAAAATGAAGATGAAGATGGAAATATCGAATGTGATGTTGAATTTAATGAAAATACTTTTCTTAAAATTGAAAGTGGTGTTTTTGATAATCTTCCTAGTCAAATTTCTTGGAGGCAAATAAGAACACATGCGAATAGAATATACAACAAATTCTTTTATCGTAAAAAAATTGCATTTCAATGTCAACTAATGATGCAATTGATGAGAATGCAAAAAATGAGGAAAATAATGAAAAGGTTAGGATTTTTTGTTAAGCCAAAAAAAAAGATCAATCATTAAAACATTTTATGTCTACTGTTGCTAGTGCCATTCAATCTATTGGGAAAAATAGTTGATCTAAAAATAAAAATGCAGCAAGAAGAACTATAACAACTGCTATAGTTAATAAAGAAACTTTGAATAAAAGAATGGTAAGCAATATTAGTGAAGCTTTAAAAATACATCTTAAAACATTGCTAAGAGCGGAAAAAAGAAGAGAAAGTATAGAAAATGATCCTATAAAGCAATGTTGGAGTTCAGTGGTCAACTCCCGAGGTCTGATATGAAATTGAATGTTGAAATTAAATATTTGATCGAAAAATACTGGCATCATAATACTAGGGTTTCATCTAATGCTAGAGGTGTTTTAAAATTAAGGGTGGGGTCCAAAGTTTGCGATCCTCACCCAAAACACCTATTAGATACAACAAAAACTGAATTTTATAGAAAATTTTGTGGTGATTTAGTGTTACCTGGTAATATTAAAATAAGTCAAAGGTCTTTTGAAAAATGTAAACCCTGGTATGTAAAAATTAATAAGCAACAAATATCTTGTTGTTGTAAAATGCATGTTCAATTTTGATATTTTTATGATATTTTTCGATATATACGTTGTACCTTGCATACTAACATGATTATATAGGAATGTGGTATTAATATGCCACCTAAAGCAATAAGGGATTTTATTTCAGGTTTGTTTTGTGAAAGATCTAATGGTAAATTGTTTTATTTAAGTTCTTGTATTTCTAGACACTGCATTAACTATGAAAATCTTTCATTTTTAAGAATTTGTATGCATAAAAGTGTTGATAATGATTTTGGACAACAATTAGTAGATGTTAAAAGATTTAAGAATGTTCACTATTCTTTAAAAGATGGAAAAATAGGAAAGCGTTGTGATTTAGTTATAGAAAAAGTTAGTGTGCATGCATTCATGAGTGAATTTAAGAATAAGATTGTACCAAAATATGTCATGCACTCTCAACATGCTCGATGGCTTGATGGCCAATTTTGCACATGTAGAAACACATTTCCAATTGGTACTATACTTTCAGTGGTTGATTTTGTAAAAAGTTATACTCTAGCTCTGCAAGAGGAAATTCAATCACAGTATTATAATTCAGTGCAAGTAGCTATGTTTTTCCATAATGTTTAAAGACATGCAGATGATAGCATTGAGGATGATAGAATTTTTTTGAGGGAGTATCATTTTTATTTGAGTAACAACTAGTTACACTCGTCAGAGTTTGTTTAATATTGTTTTAGTATATTTTATAGAAATTTAAGAGAAAGAGGAATCCAAATGAAAGAACACCTCATATGGTCATATAATTGTATGGGGTAGTTCAAGAATGCTCAAATGTTCTATTGGTTAAGTAGGGTTCACAAGGAACTTAATGTCCAACATATATGGAGTTTTTTTGAAGCTGGGCATGGTAAATGAGAACATGATGGAGCTGGTGTGTGTGTCAAAAGAATTCTTGCTAGAGAACAATTAAAATTTGAGGATGCAATAAAATTTAAAGATGCATGTTGGATTGTGGAATGGTGTAATACAAGATTATCTGCACCTGGTTTGAGTGAGTAATCTATAGTTCATCGATTCTTTTGGTTAGTTGAAGAAGAGAACATTGTACCTAGAGTTAACTGTGAGACAATCAGTGGATCTACTAAATGGCACTCATTTAGGAGTTTGACAACAAGCACATGGAATATCTAGACACGGGCGCTTGCATGTTTTTACCAGTTTTGTATCTCTGGAGATTGGGAAGCATGTGAAAATACAAAATGGGTTGAATAGTGGGAGCAAAGATCATTGACATCTGCACAAGCACATGATCAATATGAAAGAATTATTGAAGAAAATGATCAAGTGTTTGCATCTAAAGACTATGACTGTGTTTCAGACCTTGTGCAAGAAGGTAATTTAATTCAATTTATTTCACTTTATTAAGTTATTTTTTAATACTAAATTATTTATATGGATATGCACAAGTTATTAAATCAAATTTTGTTTGCAAGACGTGTATGTTGTTGTTGCACCTGATGGGAATGAAGAGGAGACAAAATATTGGTTGGATCATTGTGTGGAGACCAAACATAAGTTAATAGCACCTTGAGAAGATGATGATGACTATCATTATCCAATAGGTACAATAATCCCCTTAAGACATCCTCTTAAGAAAATTTTGATAACAACTTTTTTGATCCCCTTAAGAAAAATTTTAGAACAAGTCTTTGATCCCCTTAAGAAAATTTTGAGAACTTATTTGATGATGGTTTTCATGTTTTCCAATAGGATCGGTGGTGGTTGTTGGCACTTGGCTATGAAAATACCTGACAAGTAAGAATGGTCTACCTGCATTCGAAGATTATGGAACACATAAAAATATTATACATTATTCACATTTGATGGTGGAAACAAATATAAAACTATATTGCTATCATGGAAGACCTAAAAATAAAGTGCTATGGAAAATTTCTATGGAAGAGCATGGGACAATCATAGATGCATTGTAAAAAAGAGAGGATGCAGATGGTACAATGGAATAAGTAAATACAAGTAAATATAGTTTTAGTTTTATATTGTTCTTTTAAATAGATTAAATAGATGTTTCGATATTGGTTAGGTGTGCTATTAGTTGAAATTGATTTAAATTGTCCTTTTATAGATCCTTAAGCCATAATCACAAAAAGGATCTAGTCCATGCAAATTCAACCTAGACAACATGGAATACTTGGTAAAAATAGGTAATTATTAGTTAAATTATATTTAAATACATGTTTTGATTACATAATGATATTGCTTGTACATTAATAGTTAAAATTGATTTATTATCCTTTTTTGTATCCTTAAGCCATCATTGCATTGATCTCATACTTTGAAACAAAAAGGAGAGGATGCCTAGATTCAACCTACACACATGTGTGGAAGACTTTTAAATGTAGGTACTTGAGTTGTGTACATATAGATAGTTTTATATAAATTAAAATATGTATGTTTTGATGATTTCATTGATATTTCTTGTACCTTTTTGATATCAGGTGGTGTGAAGACCTACTCCATTCTGAGCACGAGTTTGAGATGTTCTTGAGATGGCATATCCAAATTTTGTAAACATTGTTTTGAGATGACATATATGTGCATACATACTTACAAAATTAAACATTTTGTACAAATTGCAAATACATGTACATACAAAATTATGTACTCTATGTACTTCTATGTATCAAAATCGATATACTATATATTTTGTTTGTTAAATGTGCATGTTTTCCTACTTTGAAACTTTATATTTGATTGTATAATCACTAAATATCATGCATAAATTAGTGTTAAATCAATTATATCCTTAAGACATTGTATTATGACCCCTTAATACATCCCCTTAAGACGTGGAGGTGGATTCACATGTCCTAAATATTATAGCCCCTTAAGACATCACCTTAAGACGTGTCGTATTAGCACATATCCTAAATATTATAATTTGCTATGATGACTCACCCTAAAACTTATAATACTTGTTTATATCACTTAATTTTTATACTCAATTATACTCTTCTTTGATCCCCTTAGGATGTCGTATTAGGACCCCTTAAGACATCCCCTTAAGACATGTCGTATTAGCGCATATCCTAAATATTATACTTAATTATATCATTTGTTATGATGAATCACCCTAAAACTTATAATACTTGTTAATATCACTAAATATTTATACTCAATTATACTCTTTTTTTACCCCCTTAAGACATCATATTAGGACCCCTTAAGACAACCTATAATTAGTGTTGGATGCTATTATTTGTTTTGACAACTTATAAATTAGTATTTGATGCCATTATTTGTTTTGAAAGCTTATAAATTAGTATTGGATGCCATTATTTGTTTTGAAAGCTTATAAATTAGTATTGGATGCCATTATTTGTTTTGATAGCTTATAAATTAGTATTGGATGCCATTATTTGTTTTGACAACTTATCAATTAGTATTGGATGCAATTATTTGTTTTGACAACTTATAAATTAGTATTGGATACCATTATTTGTTTTGACAACTTTTTTTTTTTTATTCAAGGGGTAAACGCTTTTGACCGGAGCTATGAACCGGATACAACCATTCAACAATACCACCCCAACGGGGTTTGAACCTTGGTGGCAAGTACAACAATGCCACCTATAAACCATCACACCATGCCAATACCGGAATTATTTGTTTTGACAACTTATAAATTAGTGTTGGATGCTATTATTTATAGAATTTATTAATGCTTTTGTTCTCTAATCTTGTATGGTATTGTATATTTCTTAAAATTTTATCCTTTCTGGTATATAAATGGATTGCTTTTGTTTGTAAATTATGATTTATTGACTAATTTTTGATTGATGTGAATTGAATAAGTTCATTGACTAATTATCACTAATTATTGAATGTACATATCATGTATATCATGTATGAGATCACTAAATTTGTAAAGTATAAATATTAAAATGTCCTATTAATTTCAAATTTAATTTCATATTTATATTTAATTTCACATTAATGTTCTATAGTAATGTCTTGACTATGAACATACTAAAAAATAAACTTGAAACATTCACGAAAAACTCATTTTATGTCTCACACATGCATATATATATATATATTACAATATTCCAACAGGAGAAATCATGATCTAGTAGATAGTCATAAAATATATGCTATTATAAATTTATATTATAAGTTCATAAATTCCACCAAATTCATAAATTCATAACTATTTAAGATCATTGCCTTAATTTTGAAACTATTGTGGCTCTCTATTGCATCTCTTCATTTCTTTTCGTTTTCCTTTTCAGAATCGAAAGTTCTCCTCTCCTCTAGCCATTGTTGATGCTCATCTAAGATCCCATCCATAGCCATGGCAAGATCAACAATGGTTTGCATCCTAGATGCAAACATCCTCACAGGTGGTACGACACATTCTTCATTTTGAATAATTTTGATTTGATCTTGGATGGTTCTAACATTAGCATTGATTCATGCTTGCAAAAGATCACCATTGATTTTAGGTGATAGAGGTGGGGGGTTATGAGGTGGAGTGGGTGGAGGTGGTGGTGAAGGTGGTGGAGATGGATGGCGTGGAGGTGGATTGTGAATATTATTGAATCAATCCATGTGATCTCTAGGATATGAGTGAACCTGTATTAGATTTGTAATTTCAAAATGTAAGATACATGTTTAGGAAATACCCTTAAACCATTCAATATAAACAACCTAATTGAATACAAATGATAAAATATGTAAGCCTCATTTATGTCTAAGGCATGTTACTTGAATGAAAATACAATTAACTATTAATATAGGAAAATTTATGAATGCTATAGGGTTTACAGTTTAGAGTTTAGGATTTAGGTTTTAGGGTAATAGGATGGCTTAAGGGGATCTATGTAGTAAGGTCCTAGTACAAAATGACATGGATTTTAACTGAATAAAATTTGGTGAAGGTGCCCAAGGAAACCAAATTTCATTAAGGTCTGAGGCAACTTCACCAAATTTTATTCACTTAAGCCATGTCATTTTGTCCTAGGAACTTACTAGACATAGATCCCCTTAAGCCATCCTATCACCCTAAACCATAAATTGATCAACCTAGATGATGAAATCTCATTCATAAGATAATATTGCATGATATTATTATTGTTAAATTTGGTTGCCTTGGGCAACTTCACCAAATTTTGAGAACTTATTTGATCCCCTTAAGAAATGTCATATTAGGACACCTTAAGACATCATGGCTTAAGGGGATCTATGTAGTAAGGTCCTAGTACAAAATGACATGGATTTTAACTAAATAAAATTTGGTGAAGGTGCCCAAGGAAACCAAATTTTGTTAAGGTCCGAGGCAACTTCACCAAATTTTATTCACTTAAGCCATGTCATTTTGTCCTAGGAACTTACTAGACATAGATCTCCTTAAGCCATCCTATCACCCTAAACCATAAATTGATCAACCTAGATGATGAAATCTCATTCATAAGATAATATTGCATGATATTATTATTGTTAAATTTGGTTGCCTTGGGCAACTTCACCAAATTTTGAGAACTTATTTGATCCCCTTAAGAAATGTCATATTAGGACACCTTAAGACATCATGGCTTAAGGGGATCTATGTAGTAAGGTCCTAGTACAAAATGACATGGCTTAAGTGAATAAAATTTGTTGAAGATGCCTAAGGCAACCAAATTTCATTAAGGTCCTAGGAAACTTCACCAAATTTTATTCACTTGAGTTATGCCAGTTTGTCCTCAGACCTTACTAGACATAGATCCCCTTAAGCCATCCTATCACCCTAAACCATAAATTGATCAACCTAGATCATGATTTATTGCATTCATATTATAATCTTGCATGATCTTATTATTGTTAAATTTGGTTGCCTTGGGAAACTTCACCAAATTTTGAGAACTTATTTGATCCCCTTAAGAAATGTCATATTAGGGCCCCTTAAGACATGAATTTACAGTTTAGGGTGATAGGATGGATTAAGGGGATCTATGTCTAGTGAGGTCCTAGGACAAAATGACATGGCTCAAGTGAATAAAATTTGGTGAAGTTTCCCAAGGAAACCAAATTTCACTAAGAGCCTAAGAAAAAATGATGGCTTTAGGGTTTAGGGTTTAGGGTAATAGGATAGCTTAAGGGGATCTATGTAGTAATATCCTATGAAAAAATTACATAGCTTAAGGGAATAAAATTTGGTGGAGTTGCCTAAGGCAACCAAATTTCAGTTTAAGGTCCTAGGAAAAAATGAATGCTTTAGCGTTTAGGGTTTATATTTTAATAGAGTTCAGGGTTTAGGGTTTAGGAACTTAGGGTGAAGTTTTGGTGTCCCTTGGAATATAATGGACTTGCAAGTTAGTGGAGAACATTTTCTCATGGAACAATTTATTGGGATAGCTCTTGTTTCAATTGACCAACCTAGATCATGAAATCTCATTCATATAATAATCTTGCCCGATCTTATTATTGTTAAATTTGGTTGCCTTGGGAAACTTCACCAAATTTTGAGAACTTCTTTGATCCCCTTAAGAAATGTCATATTATGACCCCTTAAGACATCAATTTATGATTTAGGGTGATAGGATGGCTTAAGTGGATCTATGTCTAGTGACGTCCTAGGACAGAATGGCATTGATCAAGTGAATAAAATTTGGTGGCGTTGCCCAAGGCAACCAAATTTCATTAAGGGCCTAGGGAAAAATGATGGCTTTAGGGTTTAGTGTTTAGATTTTAGAGTTTAGGGTTTAGGGTAATAAGATGGCTTAAGGGGATCTATGTAGTAAGGTCCTATGAAAAAATGACATGGCTTAAGGGAATAAAATTTGGTGGAGTTTCTTAAGGCAACCAAATTTAATTTTAAGGTCCTAGGACAAAATGAATGTTTTAGTGTTAAGGGTTTAGATTTTAGAGTTCAGGGTTTAGGGTTTAGGGAACTTAGGGTGAAGTTTGGGTGCCCTAGGAATAATGGACTTGCAAGTTAGTGCCTAGTTTATGAATATTTTTTATTTTATGAATAGATTGACTATTCCTGTAATAAAAACACAATTATGTATTATTAAGATTGAGTTTGATGTATATTTTAACTGGATGTTTTTTTAATTGAAGATAATATTATTTTATTTAACATTTTTTTCATTAATATTTCCCACTTAAATGAATTTTATGATATAAAATGTATAATATAAAATTAGTTAATGTTGAATCAAGTATTTTATTTTCAATTGTTTGGAATTGAAAGAACCTAAAAGAAAGAAAATAAAAATATTTAGTTTCTTTTAGTAGCTAGGTAACTAGTGCAAATTGAGATTTTAGACTAAACTAGAAGCGTAATTAACAAGTAATAGACTAGAATGAGGGTTAAGATTGTCAAAAGACAACATACAACACATGCAAACAAGAAATGGAAACAACGCATGACTAAGAGAGATCAAAACATAAAATAGAAATGAATGTTGAATATTATCTAATTAAGTGACAACTATAAATGGATTGTACACTTGGATTTAGGGATTTGATAACTAAATTTGTAAACAAACATTGACAAAATTTATGAATTGTAACTATTATTTAACATATTGTTTTCTAATCTAATTATAATTTAACATTGAAACTAAAGTTTAACATATTGTTTTCTCCATACAATGCAAATGAAATTTAAAACATTTAAGCAATGCAAATGAATTTTCTTGAGCTCAAAATTAGGGTTTTCAAAATCAAAATGATTTGTTCGATTTCAATTTAGGGTTTTAGCAATTTTTTTGTTTCAATTCAATTTAGGGTTTCAATCTAAGAAATTAGGGTTTTTAATGCAATTTTTTTGTTTCATTTCAAACTAGGGTTTTCAAATCCAATTTTTTTTGTTTGATTTGAATACAGGGTTTCAAAAAGCTTGATTAGGGTTTCCAAATGCAATTTTTTTCTGTCATTTCAATTTCTAGGATTTTGAAATGCAATTTTTTTTGTTTCCTTTCAATTAGGGTTTTCAAATTCAATTTTTTTTGGTTTGATTGAACAATTTAGGTTTCAAAAGCTAAATTTTGTTTCTAAAATACAATTCAAGGTTCATTTTTTCCTTTCTATTCAATATCTTCAGGTTTCATTGCATTTTTTCATCTATTTCTACAATTCCTCATTTCTACTGTTAAAGGAGATAAAATGCTTAAAACGTCAAATAAATTAAAAAAAATGCTAAAATCTATTCTTCTATTAATAATTTCAATAAAAAATAAAAAAATGCTAAAAAGTGGGGGTGGAGGCGTACCTAGAGGTTGCTTTTGTAGTCGTTGTCACTCACCAAAGTGGGATCTCGTGCATAGTGAAAATGAAGTTTTGTTTGTTTTTGAAAAATAAATACCATTACAAAATGGGATCCCGATTATTACAAAATGGGATCCCGTTTCATAATAATTGGGATCCCATTCCGTGTTCGTTGGTTCAGGACCCTTTAACAAACGAGAACCCGATTTTTAGAAAGTGGGATCCCATTTGACATTTAGGCTTGAGATCTCGAAGCTAAACAGGATCCTGCTTGTTTGACATTTAGGCTCGAGATCTCGATTTTTAAAAGTCAAAATCCTATTTATAAAAATTGGGATCCCGTTTTTGTAATGCCGGTTTCATTTTTTTGGCTAAGGCAAAAAATTCCACATTTCGTGGACTCAACTTTGTGCACTTACCAATGTTAAACTAGTGTTGTAATGTGTCTTGCACATTCACATTGGTTCTTGTACCCGCCTAGGCTATGTGGACCTCATTTAGTGTTGTAAAGTGTATTCAAATCACACTTTCACATTGAATTCTATGTCCTAAGTCCTAATTGACCTTTACATCATCACTAATAGGCCCCTATTAACCCATATTGTGCATCATGAGGCTTAAATTGATCACATACCTGACAAAGTTGTAATTTAAATCTTATTTCCTTATCTCTTGGCATCTTAGTTGTCAAAATGGCCCCTATGGGACCTAGTTTCCATGCATGGAAAATTAGTCCCATCCAGGTGGGACCCATTCACCATGGGTGGCGAATGAGTCCCATTTGGCCCAATATTGACCTTTGAGCAGGAAAAAAGTGAAATTTAAGTTTAATTTTACTTCATGTTGGCCTGTGATGAGGTATTAATGTCTAAAATAGGAGAATTTCCTATAAATACAACCTCCTAAGCCCTAATTTACCTCTCTCAAATCATTTGTACAACTCATTCATCATTTATCTTCTCAAGCAAGCTAGGGTTTTAACATTACAAGTAATTCAAAATCAATTTTCAAACATTCAAGGGTAGATTCTCCATGTTTTGTTGTACAATTTCAAGAACAAACACCATGACAAGGTAATCAACTCCATTATTGCATAATTCATTCCATTCTTTCATCATTCTGGTTTAATTACCTAAAAGGGGTTTGACCAAGGCAAACCCCCATGCCCTAACATTCAACATTTCTTCTTCTCTTCTTGTGTGTTTGCAGATTTAGGACTCTTGGAAGTGTGGAAACCATTGAAGACCAAGTTTCAAGTTGCTCAAGTCTTCTCTTCATTCAACAAGTCAAAATATCAACAAAAACTCATTTTCAGGTTCACAAATCAGAGTTTTGGAAGCAAACACCTATAGAGGATCAAAGTGCAAACCGAGAGCTCCAGATTCCACCTTTGAATAATAAAAAATTAAAAAGTGGACTCATTCACCATGGGTGGTGAATGAGTCCCACTTCTAGGTCAATTTTGAGTTTTTTGCATTTTTAGATACCCTTTTGTTTGAAACAGGTTTCAGAAGAGTTTTGCAGAACTAGGACTAATTCACCCAGAATGGTGAATGAGTCCCACTAGGCCTGAAAATCAGCATCAATATAATTTCAAGTGTCATTTCCATCCTCCTTCTAGATCCCTGGTGCACACTTATAGTTTGGTTCATTTCTATTTAGTTTTACATTCATTTCTAGGTGTTTTTTGCATATCACAATGTGTTTTCAAACATCACTTGTTTCTTAGGTTTTGCATTCATAATCAATCATTTTCTTAGCTTAGTTGCATTTAGATCATATAATTTAGTCTAAATAACATCATACATTTCCTAATTTGAGTGAACTGCCTAGATCTTTTGAGTAGGGTTTATCTCTCTCCTTTTAGGTGAAACATCCTAAGAGCGTAAGAGTAGCCTATAAGACCTACCCAAAAATCTATGGTTTAGTATCCCTCTAAATTTTTGCACATTTTAGGCCCTCCCTATTAAACTAAGCTTAACATTGCCTTGATTTAGTGTTGTAGTGTGTTTAACACATTCACATTAGGTCTTGGGCCCTTGTAAACTAAATGGACCTAGTTGTTCCTTATTTACGTTTTTGTAAAGTATACCTTTACACCTTCACACTAATCTATGGTTTCATTGATTAATTGGGCTCCTTTATGCTTTAATTGGCCTTATTTTGCATCCACAAGCCATATTTAATGCATATTTTTGAGATTAATCCTGGAAAAATTTACCAACATCCAATCATAATTCATGTGTTTTTGGATTGTATGGCCTAGATTTAGTGATCTGGGACTCATATGCTACCTTGGGTATTCATAGTTGAAATTAGCATAAAATGAGGCCTAGACTAACTTTACACAACAACCTACAATCAACAAGTTTCCAAAAGTATGGACCGGAGATTGATCAAACATCATTCACATTTCACCATCATTGCAAGAGAACTGAAATCTAACATCTAACTTTGAGAATCAAGAAGAAGAAACCATGAACTATCAAAGTTAAACACAAAGTTCACCAAACAATGACCCAATTGTATTAACTTCTTTAGAATTTACATAATAGTTTTCAGCTCTCTCTCCTCTTCTACAACTACTAACTCCTGGAATCTAACCAGTCTAACCTCTGAAATCTAATGTTGGTGTAATTAATATTTAATTACACATTTGCATAAGTTTACTTAGGCATATTTAATTCCTAAGCTTTAGGTTCTTGTCTTTATCTTTTGAGCTATCTTGTTGCTCAAGATAAGATTAGGGTTTGCATTTTTGCTTTTATAAAGCAAATCATATCTTGTAATTTATTGAATTCTCGAATATTAATGTTGCACATCTTTTTGCAATACCTCTTGCTTTTTTGTTTTTCTTTTCTGTGGAAGGTTTATTCCGGTTTGCAAATCTGATCATGGGTTTCTAACATGGTATCAGAGCAGACCTACAACTTCCTGTTCGTGATATGAAGATATGGCCTTTCAGTGAGTTTCTAATGCAAGGGTTTCCACAGGCATCTTTTTTGCAAGATCTGGGGGTAGCAAATTTTTTGGAGTAGTTTGAGCAGAAACAGAGGTCACCATTGTGTTTGTAGTGGCCAAAAACCCTAAGATCGCCCTTTATTTCATTGATTTCTGACAAGTTGATCCGGAAGGAAAAAAAAATTGTCTGGGGGGCTGTATGGCCTCCCCAACATGCATTTCGAGGTTCAAAAATTGAGAAAAATGCAAAAAAAACATGTTTTTTGAAATTCGGGCCACCGCTGCCAGTGCAAAACGATCCTGCCACTGGGCAACCACTGGGCGGCCACCACTCCAACACCGTCGCCGACAGAGTTAGCCCATTCGCCACCGGGCTTCCGCAGCTCCCTCCGCACCACCCCCGGTCACATGGCGGACCGAGGGCCCTCCGCTCTGGCCCTGCAGGCCCCTTTCAGCCTTGCCGTGGTCATATTTATGACTAGGAGCCCTGCAATCTATGCCGGGCGGGCTACTTGTGATGGAATATTCCCATCTGGCTTAAGAATATACCGGTAGCCTGCAGCATATCCCGACATCAGAATCTGGAATATTCCGGCAAGTGTGCGAGCTCCGATGGCCGTCAAACTTTTGTAGGTGGGCCGCTTTTCTCCAGTGATGGCTAGATAGCCATCAAATTTTTTGCCACGATCTGCTGATGTTAGCATGACATCACCCGGCCGTACGACCCCTCTTTGCCTCTCCTAGCCCTATTTTTTCCTAAAGGAGCAATTTTTTTCTTTTGGTCATAACTTGGGCATACAATATTGAAATTGGGAAAACGAGATATTGTCAGAAAGCTAGTTCCATGAACTTTCTAGTAGTGCTGTTAATTTTTCAGTATTTTACTATTTTTCTGCATTTTCTTTTTATTCAAGGGGTAAACGCTTTTGACCAGAGCTATGAACTGGATACAACCATTCAACAATACCACCCCAATGGAGTTTGAACCTTGGTGGAAAGAATAACAATGCCACCTATAAACCATCACACCATGCCAATACTAGTGTTTTTCTGCATTTATTGTTGTTTGAAGTAAGATGTTTATTTTGGACTTCCAAGCTAATAACTTTTTTCCACGATCTCCGATTTTCGCTATCTTTGCGGCGTTGGAAAGGTATTAAGGAGCTCTATGTTGCTTTCCATGCACTTTTTCTGTATCTATCCCAGGTTGATCGCTTAGTCCAGATTTTTCCCGATGGGTTGTTTGGAGATTACTTGGATGTTTTGGTAGTTGGGAGGGTGCATCTTGCATCTTTGCACTTCATTTTCAGTAATACATCATTCAATAATCACTTGCTGCTTCATAGATTCTAGGGTTGTTCCCATTTGGAGTTTTCAAGTGTTCCATGGCATCGGGTATGCTATTGCTTTATCATGATTCCTTGAGTCAATCAGTGACTCTCATCTAGTTTCAGTAGTAAATAGAAGAATTCTTTCCTTGCTTGCCAGTATCAGGTTCCAGTGTTACTCTATAGAGTTCTTCCAGTGCTTCTTTGCAGCATGTCATCTCATTGTAGGGGGGTTTTGTCCCACTGGGTTTTTCCTTCTCTACCTCATTCTTGCATTTGTAAATGGGTACCTGATCAGGCCTAGTTGCCGGGACCCATCTTTGCTTCCATGCATCTTATTCTAGTGTTTTAGCTTCTTCCTAAGTTCATCTTAAGGGGGGGTGTTAGAGTAATAAGTTATTCCACTTAATTAATTATATCATATTGGTTAATTAATTAAGTCACTTATTCCTTTAGTTGCTTAAGCTAAACTTAGGCACATTAATAGTTGATTAATTATTAAGTGTGCACACTAGGGTTTCTTTTAGGGTTTCTTGATCTCCTTCATAAGGATTGATCTCTTTGTAATACTTGATTCTCTTAATGTATTTTTACTTTGAGGTTTACAGAACATCTTCTTTGGTTTTGCATGTCTTTTGCATGTGACAGGTATCCCTTTGCATGCAGGTGATCTTGGTTTCTAACATGGTTTGGAAAAATGATGTGACCGTGGTCTCTTGGGTGTCCGAGAGCTATCATTACAGTGGAGCCTCGCAGAGCGGCACCACCACTCATGCCTCTGGCCGCTTTGGCCCGCCACTATTCTCCCTAAGTTGCACTTATGGGGGAGTGTTGGTGTAATTAATATTTAATTACACATTTGCATAAGTTTACTTAGGCATATTTAATTCCTAAGTTTTAGGTTCTTGTCTTTATCTTTTGAGCTATCTTGTTGCTCAAGATAAGATTAGGGTTTGCATCTTTGCTTTTATAAAGAAAATCATATCTTGTAATTTATTGAATTCTCGAATATTAATGTTGCACATATTTTTGCAATACCTCTTGCTTTTTTTTTTTTCTCTTCTGTGGAAGGTTTATTCCAGTTTGCAAATCTGATCATGGGTTTCTAACATCTAACCCCTTACAAATGATAAGGCACTGGCCTTTTATATATTTTACATTATAATTTCAATTGCCAGGATTAAATCAATCTGTATATGCATAAAAATGGTCATGTCTAATTAATCTTGGAATTTAATTAAATATTTATTATTTAATTAATTTCTTTCTTAATTCCTCTGCATATAAATAAATTTAATTAATTAATTTATATCGTTCACCTACTTTATTCTTCTACATTAATTAAATAAATTCATTTTATTTAATTACCACTTTCTTAAATCCACTTAATTAATTAAATAAATATCATTGTTTATTTAAATTAATTATCACATTTAAGTTTAATTAAATATTTGATTTAATTGAATTTAATTCCCTTTCTTCTAAATCAAATATTAATTAAATATGCTTATTTAATTAATTCCACATGTCACTTTCCAAATCTTAATTCAATATTTTTATGTAATTAAGAATCTTCCAAATTTTAATTAAATATTTTATTTAATTAAGAAAATCTTACATGTCACCAATAAATGATTAATGAATTCAATAAATTCATTATTTATCTTCAAAATCTTTTCTCAAATCTCACAAAAAGATGATTTTTACAATTCATCTTTATCATCTCTCATGAACGAGGAAACAAATCCTGCTTTTTGTTTTTCTTCTATTTTTCTCTCTAGTCTTCTCCATCTTTGACCATTCGATCTACAAGAATTATCACAACCGTTGATCACATTAGCCAATCAGAAGCTTTTGAAAACTCTATAAATATCACTACAAATCCAAGCATCGGTTACACATGCACATACACACATACATTCATCTTTAATCTCGTTCCCTAGGAAGATCGTTTGTTGAGCCTAGCACACAATCTGAGAGCAAGCTAGAATCGATAGAAACACTAAAGACAGAGGACGATAGGACAACATCGAGAGTAGAAAATCTAGTTTGCATTTCTTTTATTCCATTTTTTGTTTTTGATATAATGTCTTATTGGTGAGTTTGATTTGTTTTTAATCTACATTTATTATTTATTGCACACTTAAAATTGATCACACATTTTCTAGCACGCACCATGGGGCCTTTGCCTTGTTTTTGACATCAACTTTCAGGATTTTTGACAGGATTTCATGTTCTGGAGTTCGGTTTTCTGAAAAATTCCACATTTTAGCGCATCTGTGGGTTTTTGTAGTGCATACAGTTCTTCTTTTAGTGCTTTTGCAGGTCTTTCGATGCATCTAGGAATTTTTTTAGTGCATCTATGGAATAGAGTGGCACATATAGGGAACAAAATGGCGCATGCATTTAGCTCGATGTATTAAAATTTTGTAAAAAAAAGTTGCATTTCTAGATTAGTGCATTTAGGATTCCTTTTAGCGCATTTAAGGTTTTCTGCAGTGCATTTACTATCTATTTTAGCGCATTACCTATTTGTTTTAGCTCATATGCATGATCTTTTAGTGCTTACAGGTTGTAACTAAATAAAGTTCTGAGTCTGATGCCTTCCACAGACAGAGCTTTTTCTGGTTAAAAAGAAGCAACCCTAGGGTAGACACATCAATTTAAAATGAACCAATCCTAGGATAGTCATGGAATTTAAAAAGAAGCAATCCTAGGGTAGTCACCACACATTGATTTTACAGTTAAAATGAATGCCATGCTTGTTGTGAAGCAACATCTTCACATAGATTAAATCACTGTCATTTGGGCTCTAAAAAGAACATTGTTTACTTTGTCTGTGGAAAAGGTCTATGCTCTCCCCTTAACTAGGTGATCAGAATACTAGACTTGCCTTTTTAATTTCTACAATTTTAATGTTTTATTACATCATGTAGAGGGCCTGGTCTTGTGGGAAAAAGTACTCACCCAAGAGGAACGACCCAAGTGGGTTCAAGCCAAAGCTAGGCTATTCCACCCCACTATAAAATTTAAAGCAAATATGGGGAAACCCACTTTTTTTGGTAGTGTGCAAGATAACCATCCCCAAAGCCTTTGTTCTAAAGGTTGGGAGGTCTCCTGAGGGAGTTTATTATTGCTGCACCGAACATAAACCCTTACTACAAACCTAGTGTAGTAGCCAACCGTGTCAATTTTTGAACATCCTAATAATCACAGTGCAAGGGGAGGGAAGAATCTTCCCCCAAGAAACTCACCATATAACTTCCAAGGACCATTTTCTTAGGGGATCTGGTATCCACTTTCGTCACTCTGAGTATGTGCTTGGAAAAGAAAAAAACACGGGCGCCCCTTCGGGGGCGACACGACTATGTGAGTCGATGCAGTTCTAAGATGTGGGTTGCGGTTATTATGATGACCTACTTGAGTACTAAGAGTGAGTTTGCCTAAATTGTTTGTTATGTGTAAAACCTGTGAAAACAATTTTTGAAAAACATTTTGAACATACACTTGATGTTTAGTATAGGGTTTACAAACAACTGTTTTTAGAGTGTTTGTTGTGTTTTCAATCATATTAATTCAGATTAAAGATCATCTAAAATAAAAATAAAAATTTTTAGTTGAAACTATTCAAAACTGTTCAGAAAACTACTTTGGAAAACTGTTTTAGTGCATCTAGGGTATATCTTAGCGCATATGAGGTTTGTTCTAGTCCATTAACTGGTTAGTTCAACACATTTAGAGCTGTTTTCATGCATTGAGTGTCTATTATGTGAACAATTTTTGGTCACTGTCAAAACATTTTTTATAGCACATTTGAGACATATTGTAGCACATCTGAGGTCTGCTATAGCGCATTTGACTGTTTCTCTAGCGCATATGACTGTTTCTATAGTGCATATAGGGTATAGAGTAGTGCATCTATCATTTTTCCAGAATTGTTACTTTTGAAAGATTTGAATTTGTAACATCCTTGGTCCAGTAGCATTTTGACATTTCTCTCATGCTTAGAGAGTGGAAATCAACCAAATTTGTCAGGAAATCAATTACCAATAGGATCAAGAAACCTAAGAAACATTTAGGTTACAACAAAGCCTTACAACGTAGAAAGTTTTTGTATAAAAGTTGAAACGTCTTGCTCCATTACCATGAGTTTCTCCATAGGTACCAAGATTTTGCTAGGGGATTTACTGACGATTACACCATAGAGCCTTTATATTCATAAGCCTATTTCCAAAGAATAGCTCTATCACAACGACACAATCACAATCAACCTCTCAACTTCGATTATCTACCACAACCTTCTATTGAATATCCAACACATCCCAGTCAAATCCTTTAGTGAGTTTAATTAGGCTATTTGATATACTTATTATTCTTCAAAACTAAGGATCCAATCTTAAAAGTGCACCTTTCAAACAATTTTTTTGATTATTGATTCAACTTCCCCAATAGGATTCTGATATCCTTCATCATTGGAAGCCACAATCAAGAGTTAGGAACGTCTTTGATCATATCATAAGATTTTCATCTTATCAGATAAAGACATCATTATTTTCATACTTATCAAATTGTGATCTAAGTCTAGAAGAACATTTCAAAATCATATGCCTATTTTTACAAGATCTCAATACAATAAGCTGAAAGAGGATATTCAACAAGAAGATCATATTCGAAGAACTCAAGAATAAGGTGAGAGTAGTAATCCCCTTTTTAACGACAACATGGGTGAAAGAGAAAAAAATCCATTCCCTTTCAACAGAGACATGAGCATAACTCCTGTAGATAGTGATGATGAAGGGGATGAAGAACATCACCTTAGAGAAGCTGAGCAAGATCCCAACTTTCACAATGCTTTAGAAAAGATTTTAGAGTGCAACAAAGAAAAATATTTTCTATATCTAGCCGACAAAGGAGCTAAATTGCCTCATGATTTTGATACTGAGAACATAAAGAGTAATCCTGGCGAAACACCCTTGTTTGATCTTAGTGCCTTGTCTCAACAAATTAAAGCACTATAAGGAAAAATTAAATATCTACAAGGGGGAGCCACAACAAAGACATATGCTCTTGATGACATCTATCCTTATCCTTTTGACTGACATCTCAACATGACCCCATTTCCCAAATATTTTGAAATCCTAAAGTTTGATCGTTACAATGGGAAATCGGATCCAATCGATCATATCAGAGACTTCTAAAATATGACTTTAGAGTTTTCTCATGAGGACACATACTTGATGCATTTGTTTCCTAGGATTCTTGGAGGCCAATCTATGGAATGGATATAAAAAATCACACTTCCTGTCAAGACATTTGAGGAATTGATTAACGAGTTCATATCACAATATTCCTACAACATCCAACATCAAATAACCATGATTGATCTTTGCAAGGCTAAATAGAAACCTGGTGAACCATTCATTACATTTATTCAAAGATGGAGAATATTGTTTGCTAGATACCCACGTCATGTTCCTAAAAAGAAAAAGATCACCACTTTTATAAACAACTTAGATCAAGATATGAACTATCGTCTTAATCTTCATTGTCCTCCCTCTTTCTAGAAATTGATTGAAAATGCCATCACCATTGAAGGTGCCTTGGTTCAGAGAGGGATAATAACACTTGACAAGGACAATCCTAGCTCTTCAAATCACCACAATGACAAGTCTAAGTTCTGGAATCACAACAAAAACATGGTAAATGATGGTGTTGTAGATGAAAATCATGTCTCGACTAAGCCATTTGTTCTTAGTACTCCAAATGCTCCTCGCAACAATAACTAAAACAATGTAAACTTGGTCATAAATCAAGGAAACAATCCTCCTCCTCTGAGGAATAACGTGAATCAAACTTTTGATTCCAATCTAGGGAATGCCAACAATCAAGGATACCATGGAAACAACAAAAATACCTTAGGAAATACCTCGAACACAAATATGCAACGATCTTCATTCTTCTCTAGTAGAAGAACTTTTACTCCACTGTGTCAATCTTTAGAATCTGCATTCAAAGAGTTGATGGATAAAAATGCTCTTACTTTGCTGCCTCAATGTAACTTTGAACCCAGTGTGAAGCCGCCATCATGGAATGATGCATACTATTGTGACTATCATTGGTGCAAGGGCCATTGTACAAATAATTGTCAAGCCTTGAAGAATGTCATTCAAGATTTAATAAAAAATGGCAACATCACAATAGGACACCAACAATCAAATGGAGACCACCAAGCATTTTGCAACCCTTTTCCCGACTATCAAAAGGGTGAGCCTTCTGGGAAAAGTGTGAATCATGTCAACGATCATATAATCAATCATATCTACACTGACGACGAGTAGGTCAATGTTATAAAAGTTAAGGAAAATATGGAATATAGATAAATCAACGTAACAAGGGCACAAGCTAAAGTTGTCTTAAAGGGTGCTTATTCAAAATCCATTGTACCCCCACCTCAACATCAATATGACTTAGTCAATCAACTTCAAAAAAATCTTGCTCAGATTTCTATCTTAGAACTCTTGAAGATTTCCCCAACACACAAAGAAATTCTAGTAAAGGCCCTTGTTGAAACAACTGTATCCACTGATCTAGGTGTGGACTGATTTCAAGCCATGGTGGGACACTTTTCCTCACCCACATGCCTCTCATTCTCTGAAAAAGATGATGTTCCATGACTCATCCCCATAATTCATCATTATACTTAGAAGTCATGATACACAAGTTTCATGTCAGACGCGTCCTAATAGATGGAGGTACTGGTTTGAACATATGTACCATGAAGTTAGTTCAAGATTTAGGATTTTCTAATGACTCCATTGATCCCAAAAGAGAGATTACTATTAAACCCTACGATGATGAGGAAAGAGCATCCAAGGGTTTAATCATGCTGCCAATCAGAGTGGGACCTGTCATGAAGAATACTTTCTGTCAAGTATTAGACCGTGATCTTGCATACAACATCTTCTTGGGTCACCCTTGGATCCATGAAATGCAAGCTGTCCCATCCACATATCATCAATGTCTTAAGTTTCCTCATGATGGACAAGAGATCACAATACCAACTGATAATTCGAATAGTTAGATTTGTGCCAACATGAAAGCTATTCAAGACACTTTGGTTCCTAACAATTGAGAAGCTCCTGCTAGTACTTCTCCCAAAGTTGATACAAAAATCAGTCAGTTAGCCAAAAGCTTTGACAAGCAACTATAGTTCAAGGACAATGGAGTAGGGGAGTACTCTCTTTGTCTTGCTAATCTACCTACTTCGCCTCGGTCACATGGACAACCTTCAATCACACAAAAATAGATATATGTAGCATCAACATCAACGCAACCGCCAACAAAGCCAAGTACAAATTTTAATGGATGATTTATCAAAGAAAAATTCATAACTCATCAATATGGTAAAGGATATTCAATCATGCAAAAAATGGGCTATGATGGCAATGGTCCTATTAGAAAGAGAAAAGGAGTAGTTGAGCCTATTCACCTTCCAAGACTTGCTGTGAAAGATAAAATAGGACTGGGCTATGATACTAAAGAAATAACATCCAAGAAGTTGCATGATACTGTCCTCACATTGCAAGAAGGTTCTGATACAAGAGAAGCATGTTTGACAACAATTCATAATTTCAAGGATAATAACTCTGACATAGACTCTAGTGAATACGAATGGGACACCATCTACAATGATGAGTTCTGGAGGGACAAAAAGGTTGATGTCATACACAAGTACACACCAACTCTAATCGAAGGTGAAGGGTCAGGGTCCCAACCGTGAGGATCTGAACTACAAGGTAACTATGATTCTAGTGATACCGATTCAAATTTAATCAAACAAGACTATCGTGAGAACAATATCATCATTGATTTTCCTCATACCTCAGATCCTACAAAAAACTCGGTTATGACCATAATCATAGCCAATTTCATGCAGCCTAATGACTTGCTATCACTAATACATCCCAATCTCATTGATTGGGATCTATCCAAACCTATCAATATACCTATGTTTCCAAGCGATGAATCTATCATGAACTTCTTTTCTACAGATGACATAAATGATTGTTCCACTAGCAATTTTCAGCATAGAGTCTTTAATCAAGAGAGTGTCAAGTCTCCTAGCTGCAAAAATAAAAATAAAAAAGAAATATCTAATGGTGAAAACCGGAATCTTGCAGTATTAGATCAAATAAAGGACAAAACAAAGAGTGTATCAGGTGGTGAAAACCTTTTTAAGGCACTAGATGATGGGATACTTGACACTCTCTTGGAGCACTATAATGAGCGATCACCTATCTTGATTGAGCCTACAAAAGAAGTTAATCTTGAAATTACAGGAAAACCAAGGATTCTACAGTTAGCTGCATCGATGACAGATAAAAAAGTACCTGAGTTCATGGAATTTTTGAGAGAAAATCAAGTCAACTTTTCCTAGTCTTATACAGACATGCCAGGTCTTGATCTTGATCTTATAATGCATCACTTGTCCATCAAACCAGGAGTTAAACCTGTGAAACAAAAACTTAGAAAGATGCATCCTCATGTTGCACTACTGGTTAAAGAATAACTTAGAAAACTCCTTGATGTGGGATTTATAAGATCAATTAACTATGCAGAATGGATCTCCAACATTGTTACTATGTCCAAGCTTGACAAAAGTATTAGAGTGTGCACAAATTTTAGAGATCTTAATAAAGCATTTCCTAAGGATGACTTCCCACTTCCAAAAATTGATACTATAGTTGATCTGATAGCTGGCCATGCCATGTATTCACTAATGGATGGTTTTTCTGGTTACAACCAAATCAAGATTGCACCTAAAGACTAGGACAAAACAATTTTCACATGTCCATGGGGGACTTATTGTTGGAACGTCGTGTCTTTCGGTCTAAAAAATGTTGGGGCCACATATCAAAGGGCTATGACTACAATTTTTCATGACATGATGCATACATTCATGGAAGATTATGCAGATGATATATTGACAAAGTCATACACAAGAAAAGGACATCTTGAAGTATTATCCAAAATCTTTGCAAGGTTAGAAAAGTTCAAAGTTCACCTCAATCCTAAGAAATGTGTTTTCGGAGTCACATCTGGAAAATGTTTGGGATACATAGTGTCTGAAAAGGGAATTGAAGTAGATCCTTCCAAGGTGCAAGTAATCATGGAAATGCCTCCACCAAGGAATATCAGTCAGTTGAGGTCATTACAGGGATGACTTCAATCTATACGAAGGTTCATCACACAACTGATAGATAAAAGTCTACCTTTCACACATCTATTGCATAAGAATGTTCCTTTCAAATGGGATGACAAGTGTGAAATGGCCTTTCAACAGATCAAGCGGTACCTAATGAATCCACCAGTTCTAGTACCACCAAATCCGGACAAACCACTAATCTTATATATAGCCGCAACAAAGACATCTTTGGGGGCATTAGTAACACAAGAGGACTCTACAGGAAAGGAACGTGCAATTTATTACATCAGCCAAATGCTAACAGGTCATGAACTCAACTACACTTTCATCGAGAAATATTTTCTAGCAGTAGTCTTTGCCTCATAGAAGTTTTGACACTATATGTTAACTCATACAATCAATCTTGTTGCAAAGATTGATCCACTCAAGTATCTGTTAAGCAAGGCTACATTGATAGGAAGGCTAGCAAAATGGGTTATGATCCTGAGTGAGTTTGACATCCATTATGTTGATCACAAAGCAATCAAAGAACAAGTTATTGCTGATCAACTGGCTCAAGTGCCACTACAAGCAGAGCATCCCATGCACATTGAATTTCTAGATGTTGATGTCTTCACTACAGAATTAAAAAAACCATGGTCATTATATTTTGATGGTTCTTTCACTCAACATGGATCAGGGGCAGGCATACTCTTTGTCACCCCTCAAGGACATACCATTCCTTGGTCATATAGGCTAATGTTTCCATGCACCAACAACATAGCTAAATATCAAGCTTTAATCACTGGACTCAAGATAACACTGGAATGGAGGATCACATAACTACAAGTCTATGGTGACTCATAGTTAGTCATTAATTAGATCAATGATGATTATCAAACCAAAGATGACAAACTATTGCCATATAAGAAGATGGTTGATGATTTCAAGAAGAACTTTGTAGATATCAAGTTCATACAGATTCCAAGACTTGATAACAAGGTAGTTGACACCATGGCCACGATCGTATCATTGTTGTAACTCCCAGAAAATTAGGCTCGCTATGAATTTCTGGTGGAACAATCATTTACACCTGCATATGACACACCTGAAAGCCAAATCATTTGCCACTCAGTAGGATCTGATTCACCTTGGTATGGCAAGATTTATGCCTACCTAAAAGATGACATCTTACCACTTGACTTATCCTATAACCAAAAGCGCAAATTTATCCGCCAATCCTCTCACTATACTCTTATTGCTGAAACCCTCTATTGCCATGGTCTTGATGGTACTTTAATATGATGTCTTGAACAGGATGAATCTGACAAGACTTTACAAGAAGTTCATGGTGGCATTTGTGGTACTCATTCAAGTGGACTAACCTTATCCAATAAATTGATTAGAATGGGTTACTAATGGCCTACAATGGAAAGAGAGTCATTCAATTTTGTGAAGAAGTGCTCAAAATTTCAAATTCATGGGAATCTCATTCATGCTCTTGCACAAGAACTACAACTGTTCACGGTGACCTGGCCATTCTCTCACTGGGGGTTAGATCTAGTTGGGAAGATTCATCCTTCATCATCGAAAAAACACAAGTTCATCATCACAGTGACAAAGTACTTTACCAAGTGGATTGAGGTAGTACCTCTTACTAAGGTTACTGACAAAAAAATCTTGTCATTCATACTCAACTATATTATTAGTCGGTACGACATTCCCAACTCCATTATCACAGATAATGGATGACTATTTAAGAACCAGGATGTTGATGAACTTTTTGAGAGATTCCATATTCAACACAAATATTCAACACCATACTATCCATAATGGAATGGCCAAGCAGAGGCCTTAAATAAGACTATATTGAAAATTTTGAAGAAGACTGTGAATGATGCAGGGAAAGATTGGAACGTTCAACTCAATCCTGCATTATGGGCCTACAAAACTAGCATCAGAATGCCAATAGAAGCAACACCGTATGCTCTTTTCTATGGAGTAGAGGCCATATTACCTCTAGAGGTTGAGATTCCATCACTTAGAGTATCACTAAAAGGTTTAACCATAGATGGTGAATACAAAGTCTCCCAGCTACAAGAGTTGGAACTCCTTGATGAGAAGAGACAAGCAACTGATCATTTGAAAGCATATCAATAGATGATGTCTCACAACTATAATCATAGAGTCAAGCCACATACCTTTTAGGTTGGTGATCTTGTTTTGAAGGAAAACCCATGAAATCAGCATGACAGAGAAAAGAAAGGAATGTTTGAACCAAATTGGTTGGGTTCGTATGTGGTCATCCCAGTATACAGTTCAAGAGCATACAAGCTATCAATGCCAGAAGGGGGCCTATTTGACAAACCCATCAACATCATGCACTTGAAAAGTATTATGTCTGAAGCAGTTATCATCATCTATTAAAGTCCTAAAAAAAAAAAAACAAAAATAGCAGAAAAAGTCCTGAAAAAATCCATAAAAATTAGAAAAAGTCCTAAAAAATCATAAAAATCAGAAAAATTCCTAAAAAAAATCTATAAAATTCAAAATATGTTCGAAAAAAAGAGAAAAGAAAAATACAAAAAAAATCAAAAAAATCATCATAGGGTGAAAACCTGGCAAAAACAATCTATTGACAAGAAAAATACAAAAAATAAAAAAGAAATTAGGAAAATGCAATAAACACAAATAGTGAAAATCTGGAAAATAGATGCTATTTGTAGCTCTCCATCTATTAATTGAAGTTCTACACTTAGCTTCTTAGCCTTCTTTTCCTGCACCATTCCAAGGCCATAACAACATCATAATACCATCATTTTCCTAGAGCGATAATGTCTTACCATGGCAGTGATCATTGTACATATTCATTTTAGCAAGTTGTGTCAATACTAGGGGAAAATTTTGACATACTAAGGGCAAAAAAACTTTTAGGTTTTACTGAAACAGCTAGAAAATGACATAAAAATCCAATCATGCGAACAAACAATCAAATCCTATGATCAACTATCCAATCATTGATCCATATCACAATAGTTTTCAACAAGTACCATATCATGACTGATATCTAGATGATCTAAAATCTGATTAATGTTTGGAATAACAGTATTATATTTTGAACAATGGTTGTTTGATTTTCGATATCATCTCTTTGGAGCATATTCGATGATGTTCTGAACTAGAATGACAAGGAGAGAGGATGATTTTTCTTTGTTTGTTGTCTTGAGGTTAACTATCAATTTGGTGCAAATATGTCACGAGACATGATTTCTACAATGTATCATTGATGAAAATTCTGCATTTTCATTAGAAAGTGGTTAATCTTTGTTTGTTTCTACACGAAATGCTCAGGTCATCTCGATTCAATTATACCTCGATGCTTGTGTTCATTTGCTATATCAAAAATCATGAAAGTTGTACTCTGGTCATCATTGGTGCAAATTTCCCCTATGATGCTTGTACATACTTCCAACATTTTAAAACGCTCTATGACGATTCAAGAAAGCTAACAAAAGGTTCAACAAATGGTTGGTTTCATTTAGTCACATTCCATTTAGATCATTGTACATATCTGCATACTGGATTTGCATCAGAGTTTTGAAAGGCTGAACAAAAACATCAACGAATGTCATGTCTCTTTGGACTATTTGTAGAGGACATTCAAACATTTTTTTCCTTATCATCTTTTATCTTCATTATCATTTCATTAATCATTATGATTTCATCTAGATCCTGTACATATCATATAGTTTATCATTTATCATTCATTTGCATATCATTTCAATTCTTTATCATTTATTTATCCACCATTATGCATTATCATATTATTTATCATTTCATTACATACCATTGATCATTCTCATTTTATATCATCTTCATTATATACATCATTCATATCATTTCCTATCATTCATTTATTCATTCGATATTTCATATCACTTTCATTTTCACATTATCTATCATCTTCATCTCATTACCATCTTATCATTTTTATATCAATTTCATTTTCATTTCTACACAGTTGTATATCATTTATCATCTTCATTTCATTTTCATATTTGATCTTTATATCATTATTTCATAATCTATTTTATTTCACTTATCATTTCATTGCATTATCAATTTATCATTATCATTTCATCATCATTTCATTTCATTTCATTATCAATTTCTCATTATCTTTTAATCAATCATTTCATTATCAATTTCTAATTATCTTTTAATCAATCATTTCATCATCATTTCATTATCAATTTATCCTTACCATCTCATCACATTTTCATCTCATTATCATTTATCACTATCATTTCATATCATTTCATCAACATTTCATTACATATCATTTATCATCTTATCATACATCTCATTATTATTAATCATATTCATTTCATCCCATTATTTATCACTTGTCACATTACATTCATATCATCTATCATTTTCATATCATTTATATATCATATCATTTTCCCATAACATTTGACCCATTTCACATATCCTTTCATTTAATTTCCTAATTCATCTACATACTAAACATTCATGATGCATTTCATAAACGCAACATCCATTTTTCATTACATCATCATTATTTATTGCATTTGAAAAATCTAAACAAAAACAACCATTCCATGCATACATTACATTTCCACATCATTTTCAAAACATTACATTTCCACATCATTTCCAAAACATTACATTTTTTTATAAGCATATCAAATATCCCATTTGCATATTTTCATTAATCACATCATAAAGTCATCCACTTGCATGACATCATTAGTACACATCATAAATCGTCATCATACGAATCATCCTGCATAACATGGTTAGACATGAAATCATTAAATTATCAAAATCCATCTCATAACATATACAAACAAATGCATATCCATATCATCATTACATCAAAAACAAATATCATCAAAACTCATCACCGCTACATATCATCCCTCATAAAAAATAAATACAAATGTCCAATGTCCAATGATACTGACAAGTCTCCAGAGATACATGAGATATGATAAAAAACAAGGTACATGATCCAAAAGTGATATACATCAATAATATTGCAACAATCAAAATCACATATCATGGCTGGCTAGTAGAGGCCCCTGATGGAGCTAGTCTAGAGGATGGTGGCCTGCCACTACCCCCTACATTAGGATCCTCTCGAGGCCCTATAAACCCTTTCTTGTGTGTCGTCGTCCTTGATCTTCTCCTAGTCCTACTATGGGACTGAGAGTAAGGCTCTTTGCGGTCGAGAGGGAACAACTCCTCATACCTAACCTGGTAGTACTCAGCCTCCCTGGCAATCTTGAATCCCTCTACAATGGCCTCTCACAAAGATGCACTCTCAACAGTGCCCATGAGTCTCTGAGTGACACCCTCTGTCTGAAAGAATCCCTCTCTGATATCAACTGGGCCACCTGTGCCTGTGTAAGCTATGCCTATAACTGCACTATCAAACTCTAAGCCTGAGCCAACTGGCTCTGCAACTGCGCCTGCTGCCCCTGAAGCATTTGTACCTAGACCTGCAGATTATCTATTTGTGCCTGTTGTGTTGTAGAGGAGAATCTGATCACTGTCCGCCATCCAGTACCAAACCCCAGCCTCCGCATGATCTAAGCACGACCCAAGATATTTTTCCTCTGCCTCACTGGCCTCTACTCCTCCCCTCCTCCATCTCCGCCGTCATCACCACCACCATCATCTGAGCTCTCCTCATCACCACTCTCCACCTCCTCTCCACTCTCCTCCTCCTCATCCCCTTTGCCCACCGCCTACTCTCCCCCTACCGCATCCTGTTTTCTCCTACCCCCTAGCTATTGTAACATCAAAATGGGTGCCGACTCATCTGGACATGTCAAACTTGAGAATGGGTGTGTGTGAAAATAAGCAGCGTACTCATCTGACATCCCTACATCAATAATAACTAGCCTGTAAGCCCATGCCTAGGGTTGTAAATTGGTATACTTTGTATATGCTACCTAATATGAAATAGATGTCCCCCATCGAAGATCATCCTTGCGCCACCCATAATGCGCAACACCCTGAGGCATCCCCTATGTAAATCCAAACTGTCTCTGCACTCACAATGCCAAAAATATCTCTATAATAAATGGGGTCTACCCTATCAGATACCAGTGCATACATACAAATGGCATCTCCAGATGATTTGTATCCCACCCCTCACAATCTATATATGGCCTCCATATCATTGAATCAACATCATCAAGTATCTGTCACCAGTACTCCAACTTGCCCAGCTTGGGTTGGACAAGTGCAATCAAATATGCATACACATATGGCCTACCTGGTGGCCTAACTCTAGGACAAAGTGGTCTCGTAATAGAAATATGTTCCCATGCCCAAACTTGGAGCAAGGTAACACCACATGACAAACTAGATGATCCACTGTATACTACCTGATGCAAGTCATGGTATAAATGAGCTAACATGCAGCTCCCCTAGGCATATCTCGGCTGCTGATCTATCATCAGCTCAATGATCCTCCCCCAACCAATTGATAATCCCTTTGACCGGTGGTCTAGACAAAGGAAGCCTCCAATGAATGCACCCAAAACTGTAGGTAAGGCCGAATATCCCCTAAAATCTGCCCATGGCACCCAATACCCTGCTATCTGAGCATCCCCAAACACCCTCCTAAGTGCATCTATACCACCTAGCTCCTTGTGGTCATAAACCACAACAAAACCTACCACTGGAATCCCCAGAATCCTGTATACATCCTCGGGGGTCACGGTCATCTCCCTCGTCGGCAAATGAAAGGTATTATGCTCATAATGCCACCTCTCTGCTAGTGCGGTCAATAGTCCCCTGTTGACCCGAATTAGTGGCATAGATAATAAAGGTCCCAACCCACATCCCACTATCAACTATATGTCTGCAAGTGTTAGATCTCGTATCTGATCCCACCCTACAGGGAAGCACTCTATGATCTGCAGGTTTTTGAAACCCTCCTATTTTTGGGTCATCACAAGGACAATCAATCAAACTCATATTATCGACCCATATCAACATGATCTATCTACTTCACATCATACAAATCAATCAGACTCATATCTATCTATCATTGACTCATATCAAGTGAACCATATCAAGTGTTCTATCTAAGTGACTCATATCATGAAATCAATGCTAAATCAATATCAAATCAATTTACTCTGTCATCATCTACTATTTGTTTTCTATCACATAATGCAAATTTATTAGAAGTCATATCGAGCATCTACTCTATGTTTTCTAAAACAAAGTTATCAGATAATCTATCATTTATTCTACTCTTTGTTTTTTGTTCAAAGGGAAACAAAGTTATCAGCTATCTACTCTTTGTTTTCTATTTTGAAACAAAGTTATCAATTCATCATCAAATTTTCTATCATATTTATCCATATTAGCATGATGACAAGACAATTTCTCTATCTATTGACCAAATAAGTAATCTACATCATCATTTTCATCACACAGTGCATTCTGCCTAAATTTCCTAGATGCACTAATCTGCGACCTCTATGTGCTAAAACCCCAAATGTGTTAAAATTCCCCCCATATGCGCTAAATCACCATATGCGCCATTTTGTGCCCCAAATGTGCTAAAGTTTTCCTCCTATGCACTATTTCCTTGTATGCGCTAAAACCCTATGCGTATGCACCATTTCATCCCCCCAATGCGCTAAAACCTATAAGCGCTATCCTATTTCCTATATGCGCTATAGTCCCAATTTTCTACAAGCATCCTAGATGTGCTATTTCACCTATCAAATGCGCTAAACTATCAAAACCCTAAAAGCGCTAAATTATGCCCTATATGCGCTAAAAGAAATGTTGAAAGCACTAAAACTCCTACTCTATGCGCTAATAAGGGATGTTCAACCCTAAAACCGCGTTAAATTACATCAAAATTCAATTCAAAAGGAAAATTATCAACACAAAGAAGGTTGAATTGACTCACTAGTGGTCCATACGTGGCTGCTCTCTAGTATCGGTCGGCCTGCTCAAATCTATGTCGATGGTACGAAGTCTCCATCTCACCAAGTCAGTGTCAGACCACAAAATCACTAAAGTTAAAAGGTGAAAATGACTTGCCCTTTTTACCCATTTTACCTTTTAAAGGTCAACCAAGGTGGGTTTTTTGTGACATTTTATTTTTCTCAAACTTTGACTTTATTTTTCAAACTGGGGCATCTTTTAATCAATTATCGGGAACTAAATCACTACATCCCTCTCATCATCAAATCAACATTTTTCTCATCATCAATGATTTACCTCTCGAGGGGGCATAATTAATATCAACAACATCTTTCAATCAGAAACATATCAGAGTCAAATCAAAAAGGCATATCAGGCACACTTATTTTTTTATCAAAAGCATATTAGTTAAAATTTTTCGATTAGGGGAAAAATCAAACGCAGTAAATTTCAAAAGTAGGAATATTTTCTTTGAAGTAATGCATTTCACACATCACTTCAAAGAGGGGAAAAATGTATATGCATAAGAATGGTCATGTCTAATTAATCCTGGCATTTAATTAAATATTTATTATTTAATTAATTTCTTTCTTAATTCCTTTACATATAAATAAATTTAATTAATTTATTATATCGTTCACCTACTTTATTCTTCTACTTTAATTAAATAAATTCATTTTATTTAATTACCACTTTCTTAAGTCCACTTAATTAATTAAATAAATATCATTGTTTATTTAAATTAATTATCACATTTAAGTTTAATTAAATCTTTGATTTAATTGAATTTAATTCCCTTTCTTCTAAATCAAATATTAATTAAATATGCTTATTTAATTAATTCCACATGTCACTTTCCAAATCTTAATTCAATATTTTTATGTAATTAAGAATCTTCCAAATTTTAATTAAATATTTTATTTAATTAAGAAAATCTTACATGTCACCAATAAATGAATAATGAATTCAATAAATTCATTATTTATCTTCAAAATCTTTGCTCAAATCTCACAAAAAGATGATTTTTACAATTCATCTTTATCATCTCTCATGAAAGAGGAAACAAATCCTGCTTTCTATTTTTCTTCTATTTTTCTCTCCAATCTTCTCTATCTTCTACTGTTCGATCTACCAGAATTATCACAGTCGTTGATCACATCAACCAATTAGAAGCTTTTGAAAACTCTATAAATATCACTACAAATCCAAGCGTCGGCTACACACACACATACATTAGCGATTAATTATATTAAGACGATTAGCATTTTAGCATTGTCATTATCAACTTTAGCATTCATAATTTAGAAATCTTACATTCTAGCAATCATGTTTAGTTTCAACATGTTAATCAAGTCTTAGTATAGCATGCATTCATCTTTAATCTTGTTCTCTAGGAAGACCATTTGTTGAGCCTAACAAACAATCTGAGAGCAAGTTGGAATCAACAAAAACACTAGAGATAGAGGACGATAGGACAACATCGAGAGCAGAAAATCAAGTTTGCATTTATTTTATTCCATTTTCTATTTTTGATATAATGTCTTTTTGGTGTGTTTGATTTGTTTTTAATCTACATTTATTATTTATTGCACACTTAAAATCAATCACACACAATCCAATGACATAAATTACAATTCTAGAAGCATCCAACAGTTACATCAAGTTTGGTACATGTGATACATCATCATCCATTTAAATAATTTTGTTACAACCAGGAGCAATGAGAAAAAGAAGAAACCTGCCACCTAGACACTGATAAAAATTCCCATTGGAGAACAAAATCAACATCACATGTCCTCTCATGTTTAAAATATATCCTTCATCTATAGAGAGGTTGTGGCACAGATTCTTATGTAGGCCCCACATTTAATATTTGATTTGAAATCTTTCAGATTTTCCTCTTTGCATGAATCCATATGCAAGTCCCCCTTTTGATTTATTTAATCCTAAAAAAAAATATCATCATTAATAGCTCACATGTTAAAAAATCCCATCCATAAAATATCCAAATTAAACTTGAATAAAATTTTGGCCTTTTAAGAAAAAATTTCCATTTTTCGAATTATTATTTTTGAATTTTTTTTCCATTTCAAGAATTTTTCATTTTGGGAACATTTTAAAATTTCAAGAAAATTTCCTTTTGGAAATTTTTTCGCTTTGGGAAAAAGTTACGCTTTGGGAAAAAATTCCATTTTTGAAAATTTTGGGATTTTTGTGGGGTTCTTGGATTTTTCAAAAATGGAAATTTCGGGAATTTTAATCTGTTGTGGATTTCAGGAAAATTTGCCAGGGCTAGGATTTTCCCAAGTTTAATTCTCAAGGAAAATTTGAGGTAGCTAGAATTCTCCTAGGTTTAATTCTCGGGGAAAATATGAGGTAGCTAGAATTCTCTCAAGTTTAATCCTTAGGGAAAATCTGAGGTAGCTAGAATTCTTCTAGGTTTAATCCTCAGGGAAAATCTGAGGTAGCTAGAATTCTCCTAGGTTTAATCCTCAAGGAAAATCTAAGGTAGCTAGAATTCTCCTAGGTTTAATCCTCAGGGAAAATCCAAGGTAGCTAGAATTTTTTGAAATCCATGGTAGGTCAAAATTACCCAAACTCCATAACTTTTTTATAGAAGGAATTTTTGAAAAGTTCAAAAGGAAACCTGGCATAATTTTTTGTCCTCTATCCATGGGTGCAAAAAATATTTATAGATAACATTGAAAATTCACTTCAAAATCCCCATTTCAAAAATCCATGATAGGTGAATTTCCCCCAGACCCTCAAGATGCCTAAAAATATTGCTTTCATCAAATCAAGTTTGGACTTAATTCCCCAAAATAACCTCCCAAGAAGAGAAAAATTGAAAATTTGACCAAGCCAAGATGCGAAGATGCAAAATAAAAAAGAGGGTCCCCGCTTTTGGTGGGGCGTGTGTGCAAAAATTGTACAACAAATGGCGACTCCTGTTGAGAAAATGCTCCAAAGCATTTTGATGACAAACTAGAATTAGGAACCCAAAATTTTTGGTTTCGATCCTCACATTAGGTCAACTAATAAACTAAAGGCTCAAAGCCAGTGAACAAGATAGCCGTTCTTGTGCTAGAAATCCAAGTGCATGCAAATGTCTTAATTTCCCTCCCTTGGGTGTTGTAAGGAAACCAAGGTCAGTCAAGTTAAGCTACGTAAAGATTCTAACTTCAAAAGCAACCAGGATAGAGCCTTGTTTCCAGTTAGGCATCCATAGCCCCTATGAGGTTATCGTTGCGATTCTCCCAAACATAGCTCTATTATTAGCCGGGCGTCCATAGCCCTGGTAGAGATATTCAGATCCTCCTGATAAGTTGAATTTATATTTTATTTTCAATATTTTCTCTTTTCTTTTCTTTCTTTTTTGATTCTTCTTTTCACTCTTTTTTTTCAACCTATAAGAAATGAAGCTCACACTTAAGGTTGAGAATCACAGTGGTGCTAAAGCAGAAACAAGATTTTTCACTTAACACAACCTTACAAGGAACCTAGCAACCTTGGGATTCTTAAGATGTGTGTAAAATATAATATTTGAGCACATTCAAGAACTAACTCAATCCAATGACTTATCCCCTTTAAATGTTTAGCACATGTGACACTGAATCGAGGACTTCCACTATCCCATCCGAAAAAAATGATTAGAGTTTTTAAAAGAAATACCCAAAATAGTCTTAGATAATGAATAATTATTGTGCAAGAAAGACAGTTCCCCAACTAGAAAATAGAGAAACCCAAGCAGGAGAAGCAAAGCAACAACCAAATTGAAACCCAAAGAAAACCTAAACTAACCAAAACAAAAGAAAACCAAAAGCAAGGAAAATAAATCTAAACTAAATCTATCTATCCTAAAGAAAAAAAAAAGTAGAAAAAAAGGAAAAGAACAATAGGGAAAGCTACATTTATTCAAATCAAAGCAATGTACAAAAAACTCAAAAAGAATCATGATCGGATAGGGTAGATTGAGACCTTCACCTAGGTAGGTGCATGGAGGTGAGTAACAAATTTGTGGCCACTTTTCAAATTTTTTTTTGAAAATTCATCATGCGAGTGCGTTATAATGCGAGTGCGTTATAACGCGAGCACGTTATAACACAAGCACGTTATAACGCGCTTGCATCATGGCTTGGTGTGCCAAGCCTAAGGCTCGGCCACAACGAGCCCATAACGTGAACACATTATAACGTGAGCGCGTTATAATGCGTGCACATAATAACATTAGCGCTTTATAATGCGCTCATGTTATGACATGTTAAAAGAAAAGAAAAAGTGAAACACATTCATTCTTACATTTCAACTATGTTTTTTGTTGTGCCCGTGGAAAAAAATCCCATTTTTCACGCTCACATTCTAGGAGGAGGTATTCAGCAAAAAAATCATCAAAAATTACTATTTCATTGTAAGGATGGTGCCACGATGACGAGAATGTGTGAGAGGTAAAGATTGTTTTCTTTTTGTTTTGAAACTGTTAGTTTTAGGTTGCATTTGATATTTTTTTTTTTGAATTTGTAGGAGATTCAAATGAACTTGCAAACCCTCAAAATCCTCAACAAGAAGAGCAACCAAATCCTCAAGAACAAAATCCTCAACAAGAAAATCAACCTCAACAACAACCTCCTCCACCATTCACTCAACACCCTCCTAGCACTCAACAAAATTTAATGAGTGAAATTAAGAACAACAAAAAGAAAATTGAGGATTTAATTAGTAGGTTGAGTGATCCAAATTGTTCAACCATGGAAAGAATGACCCTAGCAAGTTCATTGAAAGATATGTTAAAAAATGTAGATTCAATTAGCAATCAAATAAGTGGATGGCAAGATATGAGGTAGGCGGCTAGGGCCTATTACATAGATAAACTATCATATAAAGATGTAAAGGATTTAAAAATTACAAAAGGTGATTTGTGCTCATTTTTCATTGACCCACACACAAATCAAAATCTTACCCTCAATGCGAAGAGGTTTCCTATTCATTAGTGCCATCGCTAATAGATTAGGAACTATTTTTATGATAGGTGGTACTTGGGTTTTGATTACCCATCGTGCAACAATTGTGAAGTCCCCCAGTATTTCCTTAGGAAACTATACAATGAATTCATATTGAACAAAATCCCAAATTATTTTGATATGAGGGACTTCTAGGGGAGAGGTGGGGGGTTGGCTCAGGATAGACCTGGTGCATAGCTGGATCCTACATGGAAAGGGAGACGAGCTCTCGCTAGGCCGCCTCATGAGCACATTGTTATACCTTTCGTTGCAAAGGAGAGTGCCGACGTAGAGACATTGTAGGTGATCAACACTTTGACCCAGAGTGTCATACAACATACTAGCCCTATTATACAATGCCATCTTGGGGATTCTTTGAGTCGTGGCCTTCGAACCCATGTGTGTGAAACTTGCGGGGTGACTTGTTCATATGACTCCACTGACACTCAGGAGCCTGCTAAGTAGGATCCATCTATAGCTATGGAGATGGAGAGGGCAATCAACATTTTGCATGAGGCATATGGCATTGATACTCAGGTAAAAGTTAGCATGTTCATTGAATTTAATTTATTAAATTTCAATTTTGAAATGAAAGATTAACTAATTTAGTTTTATGATTTTAATAAAATTACAGGGTCACAGTGTTGAGACTAGATACACCAACTCCCTCCACCTACCTATTTCTGCAGTACACCTATCAGTGGGGGTATGTAACTAGTAAACAATTATAAATTTATTACATGTTAATAGCATTGTTTTACGAATGGTATTTTAATATGTGATTTTGGATGTTGAACAGGCTAATATTGGAGGTTTTGAGGGAACACCTCCCAATGCCAGTGGATTTACTCATACCTACACATAGGTAATAGAATCAAGAGTTTAACTAATGAATTGTATTTAATAGATTTGTGTAGTTTATATTCATATCGTTGATTACATTGCATTGCACATCATTCAAACTCAAAGAATTACTTCACATTCCATAAATAATAACTAGATGTTGATAGATGGAAAAATTTCAACTACAATATAGTTGTTTAGAAAGTCAACACAAGCAGTGATGCAATTACTTCACATAGCATAAGTAATAAGTCTAGGAGCAGCTTACAATTGCATTTGCTTATCATGGCATTCCGTGAGACCACTTTTTACTACTCAACATATTTTCAAATAGTTCACTTCCTTGTCTATGCTATGGATGCTTGGAAGGAATATATGAAAGAATAATAGTAAGCAATAGCATAAAAAAGGAAATGAGTGTTTTTTAAAATTCCTCAAAGAAATGTGGTCTCATGGTGATGTCCATCACCATGAGACCCAATTTCTTTGAGGCACTTTTTCAAACAGATCACCACCTTTTCTATGCTACCACATTTTCCCTACATGTCTACCAAAGCATTTTATGAAACAGTTCATTTCCTCACTGCTATGGCTAAAAGCTTAAAAAGGGTGCTTTCCAACAAACTATGGATGCTTGGAAAAGATCTATCAAAGCATAATAGTAACCAATAGCATAGAAAAGGTGGTGAGTTGTTTGAAGAAATGGCTCGAAGAAATGTGGTATCATGGTGATGGAATTCCATTCCATCACCATGATACCACATTTCTTCGAGCCATTTCTTCAAACAACTCACCACCTTTTCTATGATACCACATTTTCTATACATGTGTACCAAAGCATTTTATCAAACTACTCACTTCCTTGCTGCTATGGCTAAAAGCCTAAAATAGGTGCTTTCCAACAAACTATGGAATCTTGGAAAAAATTCTATCAAAGCATAATAGTAAGCAATAATACCATAGAGAAAGTAATGAACTGTCTGAAAAAATTCCTGAAAGAAATGGAGTCTTATGGTGATGGAATTCCATGACGTGCATTTGTTTGTAATGGCATTCCATCACCACGAGACACCATTTCTTTGAGGATTTTTCTGAAATAGTTCACTACCTTCTCTATGCCACCATAGTTATCATACATGTCCACGAAAGCATTTTATCAAATGGTTCACCAGCTTGTTGCTATGGGTAAAAGCCTAAAAACATGTGCTTTTAAACAAGATATGGATAGGGAAAATAGTAAGCATGATAGTAAAAAATATATAGTCTAATAAGTACTCAAAATTTTGTTCATTATCTCATACATTATAAGTCATGATGTAGATCGCTATTGTAGTTTTTGTGATTGAATAATTTGTTGTTTCATTTTCAGATGTTGCAAGTGACGAAAACACCTCTGAATGTGATGAGGGAAATGGAGATCGGTGTTACATCTGCTATAGAATCCTCGATGGCTCTAATAGGGGAGGTATGAGGAAAATTACTAAATTTCAATTTACATTCGTTGTTATAGATGTTAGTTAGTGAAAAAGCAAACCATTATTGATTTGTAGTTTAATTTATATTTGGATGGTTTATACAGGGCTTGAGGATGCCTCAACATGGGCGTGTGAATATTTCCCTTGTGGAGAGTGATCATGAGATGGTGGTAAGTGATTATTTTGTTAAATATATCATTTTTTATAATGTAATTTCTATATATTAATGTCTTTACATCTTATTGTAACAGTTAAAACTTCACCAAGAACTAAACACTAGGAGAAGCAACAGGAGCACTCCTTGAGTGCAGCACAAATGAGTGACAAACCTATCGCCATCCGATCAACAAGCAAAGGGAAATAATTTATTTCTAGAGCATGGAGAGCAATGACTTTTGATTCCAGAGCCCTTTGTTGTATGCCTACATGGAAGTTTTGTACATATTTTGTATTAGATATATTTGACATTGTATGCCTATATGGCATTCTCGTAAGCCTATATGGCTATTTTGTACATGTATTTTATACTTATATTGACATATATTGATGTATGTGTACATGGCTATTTGGTTACTACAAATTTTTATCACTGGTGTCCATATTTGGATTACAAATTCATGGTTCAATAGATATGAGTTATGTGTATTCAAGTGTATACTTTACAACTTATGTGTATACTTTGTGACTTACGTGTGTTCCAATGTATACTTTGCGACTTACACATTTTCATGTGTATACCTTGTATTCGTGCATATACTTTGTATTAATTTGTGTATACTATGTATTTGTGTGTATACTTCAAGGCTTACATGTTTTTGAGTACTTGTGCCTCTCTTATTAACATGTACATGCTTGACTTATTCATGTGTATAGTTATTAATTGGTTATCCCTAACATTGATCATTGTTGTCCTTCATGGTTTTTCTTGAATATTAATTGATTGATGCTAAACAACTTTATGTAAAAGAAAAAAACGCATTTTCAATTGGTATTCCATGAAACGATTCATAAAAAGATTCCAATATATTTAATCCTTTCATTGGAACAACTCAATTAAGAAAATGATACATAATCTTCACAACACTTGCAAAACATAATATTCAGAATAGATGAAATAGTTAACTTCTTGACATATTGTCATACAAACATTTATCTTGATTAGTCTTTAAACATTTTCATAGCATAATCTTGATAGTGCAAAATGAATTGTTATGTTCTTGATCCATCACCATATAAACACATCGAAAGATTTATATGTCAAATTTTTGCAATAAATTATTTCTTGTATACGAAATGGACTTGGGAGAAAGCAAGTTATAATAATAAGAAATGGACTCAATGCTGTCCTAGACCCTCGAATAGGTCTATTTAATAAAGCAACACCCTCTCAATCACTCTTCCAATTGCAAAACACCATTGGGCAGCATTTACCAGTCTACAAATCTACAAAATCCATAATTTTTAGGGTGTGATTGGCCCTCTAACCCCACTATCCTATAAACCCTCACTTTTCTCAAATTTCTCAAATTTCACTAGGGTTTATTGAAAACCTCATATCCAGATGTCATACAACCTCAAAACCTCTTGCAACACTCTTCATTCTACCTAAAAAAACTTAATTGACCACCAAAATTATGCTGCCCCTTGACTTTACGCACTTTTACTCCCTCAAACCTCTCTTTTTCATTCAAAACCCCTCTTTTCCCAAGTAGGGAATCATGCCTTAACATACTTTTGACCTCCCTTGTCCTTGTAGACCATTTGAACACATCAAAATTTACAACGTCACCCTATTTCCAATCTATTCTAACTTATTCACAAGCAATTTCTTCTTTTCACCTCGTCTAGCCTTGCTTTTAAGGCCTAAATTCTAAATTTTGAATAGGGGAAACATTAGTAATCTCTTCCAATGCCTTTACCAATGCTATTTTCTTATTCATACTCCCTATCGTACTTACATAATTGACTCAAACAACCCCACACTAACTCAAAACTAAAAGACAGATTACAAAATGGCATATCATGGCCTTATTTGACACTATAATGAGTAAAACCACTAAACTAGACCTTCTTCATCAAATGGAGGAACAAGGTGCTCTGCACCAATGATCATATGCTTTTTTGTGTGGAATACTCAGACTTCTCAACCGTCGTGTGTATGTTTCTTTTTTCAATTGTTTTGCATGCCATCATAAGGGATCAAACTGGTTGAATGTAGCTCATAGAAATTCCACGTGTTTGGGTGCAAAAGAGGACCATGCCTAGAGTAAACTTATCTATCAGGATGCATTAGAGTAGTTTTTTTGTCACACAAATTGCAAAAAGAAAATTGCACCACTTTGCAACTTTACACTACTTCCACTTGACACTTTTACCATCAAGTAAAAATTGGACACCATAGGAAAACGACTTCGAGATAACAAAAAATAAGAGAGGTTATTATAGAGGGGCCCAATGTAATCCTATAGTATTAGATAGAGAGTTCGTAAGCATCACATTTTCTGAGTAATAGCTCGTCAAAGTTTGTTTCTGTTTTGCACTTTGGACCCTTAAGGGATCAAGCAGGTTGAAAGTAGCTCGAAGTGATTCTGCATTTTTGGGTGAAAAAGAGGACCATGCCTAGTGTAAAAATACCCATCCACATGCGTTCGAATAGTTCATTTGGTCACACAAGTTGTAGAATGAAAGTTACACCACTTTGTGACTTTCAACTACTTGCATTTGACAACCTTTTCTCTAAGTGAAAATCTACCACCATGGGAAAACTACTCCAAGATAGAAAAAAATGAGAGAGGTTTTTGTAGAGGGTCCCAACGCGATCCCATAGGATCAAATGAGAAGTTTCTAAGCATCATGATATCTAAGTAACAACATGTTGAAATTTGCAGCCATTTTGTAGTTTGGACTCTTAAGGGATCGATTCGGTTGAATGTAGCTCAGAGTGATTCCACGTGTTTGGGTGCAAAAGAGGACCATACTTAGCTTAAAAATACCTATTCAGATGTATTGAAACAATCTGTTTGGTCACACGAGTTGTAGAACGAAAGTTGCACCATTTTGCAACTTTGCACTACTTGCATTTGACACTTTTTCCATCAAGTGAAAATCCGTCACAACGGGAAAACCACTCCAAGATAGAAAAAATTGAGAGAGATTTTTGTAGAGGGGCCCAACATGATCCTATAGGATTAGACGAGAAGTTTCTAAGCATCACGATATCTAACTAACAACATGCTAAAGTTTGCACCATTTTGCACTTTGGACTCTTAAGGGATCGATCCGGTTGAACATAGCTCAAAGCGATTCTATGTGTTTGGGTGTGAAAGAGGATCATTCCTAGCATAAACATACCTATTCATATGCTTTGGAACAGTCTGTTTGGTCACACGAGTTGCAAAATGAAAGTTGCACCATTTTAAGACTTTTAACTACTTGCATTTGACAACAGCGAAAACTTTAAGAAACCCCCCCTCAGTGAAGGTGTAAAATCCTATTGAATCTTGTATACTTCCTGATAAAAATATTAATTTTAGTGGGGAATTTTTTCATTTTTGATGATTTAGAAAAAATAATGTCCATTAGCGAATCTTTTCTAATCATTAGAAGTCTGTGGAAAATCCTAGCGAAATGATTTTTTTTTAAAGCCACTAAATTTTTTCCATTAGCGATTAAAATCTATTTTCAAACCAAGAAAATATTTCGAGTGGAAAATTAAACCTGTTTTCAAACTAGAAAATATAATTTTGTTGGCGATTAAATTTTTTTTTCATACTAAAAAATAAAATTCATTGGCAAATTAAACCTATTTTCAAATGATAAAGAAAAAAACATTGGCGAATTAAACATTGTTTAGTAAGCGAAGGAGGCATGGAAGTTTTCGTATAAAGTGAAGCATTTATGAAGGTTTTTTTTCTGGCGCTGGACGTACGTTTTAGAATCGACATTAATGGAGATGAATGGAAAATTGAGATGTACTAAAGACACACATCTCATGTAGTCGGTCAGTGGTGGGTGGTTGTCTGGAAGCCAGTGAACCAGATAAATAATGGAGACCAATTTCACCTTGAGACCATGGAGGAAGCTGGACCCTTTCGTTGGTAAAGTGTCTGTGAAGCGGCTGTGGGGTTTATTTCTCTTCAAGGATGTGCAGGTGGCACAAGCAGTTTAATTTATTTTGGGTAATGGATTTGAAAAATTAAAGCACAGATATAGGACCAATATGGATATTTATTCATTGTTCATTGATTGGGGTCTAGACTTAGGAGAGCTAGTGGATGTAGTGAGGAAAGTCATGAAAACTCTGGTTCACAAAGAATTTTTAGAGGATATGGAAGGAATTCTAGAATTGGCGATACTAGGAGTGGGGCTTGTTAAGATTGAAGGCATGGATGGTGGAGGCCTAGAGCTCACAGATTTAAATCGTCTCTTTATCAGGTGGGCATAAGGACACACCAAAGCTTTGTGGCAAGAAGGTACAAAACACGGGTGGCAAGCACTCAAAATCTGCATCGAGCTAATGGAGGTCAACGAGGTCATAGAGAATCTCAAAGACATCGCCAGATCATAGATGCGTGAAAAGAAGGGTCTACGTTCAAGGAAGAAGATGAAGCCGTTAATGGAGATAGAGCCGTTGGAGACGGGTAATTCACCGAAGGCGTTTGAGTAGTACAAGTTTAAAAAAAAAATGATTACTGTACTAAATCTTGTTTATGATTTTGTTTTTTGGGGGTTATTCCTAGATTTGCATTGTAATTGTAAAACACCTTGGAGCACGAACAATGGTTGGAAGGGTAGATTTCAGGCATGTATGATTAGGGATAATTTGATATGTTGGAAATGGAAACTATGTTGGTTAATTTACTTTTTTGGTAGTTGATGGATGAACATAAATCTAAAGTATATTTTATAGCATTAGTTTAGAATTGGAATAATTCTTTCTAAAGTATATTTTATAGCATTAGTTTAAAATTGGAATAATTTTTGGTAGTTGATGGATGAAGATAAATCTAAAGTATATAATAATTTTTATGATAAAAATATAAATTAGTTTAGAGTTGGAATAATTCTTTCTAAGTTCACTTTGTATTAATATATATGATTTATTCAACAACATTTATTTTATAGCATTTTGTTTATAGTGATTCTCAGCTTGGATTTTTTTCAAGATAATACAACATTTAGTTTTATTGGTGAGCATGTTGAAATTTTATTTGTCTTTTACAAATAATTTATGTTTTTAGATAGATGAATTTAAGGATTAAACTATAAAAAAATTTCAACAACATTTATTTTATAGCATTTATTTAATATGTATGATTAATAAAATAAATAATATTTTAATATAAACGATTTTATAAAAAAAAATATAAATTAAATATTTTTTTGACAATTAATTTATTTCATAAAGCGTAAAGTGACAAGCATTTAAATGAATAAAACCATCACAAAATTTTCATATGATAGGTAGGGGTGGCCATCAAATTGCAGGCCTGATCGAGAGGTAATAATTTTCCAAACTCCACACGTACTGATCTTAATTACCCATTGATCCTCCAGTCATGTCCACTTGCTAAAATCTTCCCACGATCTTCACTTCATAAATGCACTGTCCTTGCAACCTTTCCTATCTTAATTCACCAAAGTCAAGGTTTTGGTGTTTTTCCTAACCTTAGTTGCAAGTATTTCTTGGTCATCTATGTAGTCAGTGGGTCAGAAGTTTTGAAAACTTTGAAACTTTAGACTTTGGTTCTAAGGTTCCAAGTTTCAATGACCATGTGACATTATGAACCACTACTGTTCGATGAATTTTGGATGGACGGCTATAGTTGCATTCCAGAAGTATATCTCTCAAGCAGTAGATTTGCAAATTGAAACCTCCAGAATTACACTAGAGCCATTAGATGCAAACACGTAGGGAGATCAAGGCTCATCATTGTGGTAATGAACCCGATGGCTTGGATTTTGGTGATGAGCGATAGAAGAACTTAAGTGGCAGAAATATGCACGTGCAAAAAGTTTTTTTTAAAAGAGGGACCGCCTACGAAGAGTGTAGGACCAAAGCTTAAAAAATTAAGAATGTTGTACCCAAAGGATGTAAAGGAAAATCAATATAACCACGACCATTTGATGAATTTTTGATGGATGATTTTAGTTGCATTTTGGAAGTAAATCTCTGAAGTAGTATACTTGCGAATTGAAACCTCTGGAATAACACTAGAACCGTTAGATGTGGGCACGTGGTGAGATCAATGCTCATTTCTCTCTTTTTAATGCCTCGACATATTACATTTCATTTAATTGAAATTCTCAATCTTTTAGTTTTGAACATCCAAAGTGATTGATTGGAAAACTCATAGCTTTAATGAAACAAGATTTGTAATGATTTCATATCGTTTGAGTGGCACTAGTAGTGCTGACTAGATTCTGGTGATTTTGACAGCTTGTCAGATTGAGGTACAATTTTCATGTAGCCAGACATCAATCAAATTAAACATTTTATTTTTTAATTGTACATGTGAGGCTTAAGATACATGAATTGACTAAGTTGGTTTTTTGGTTTGCGTGAATCAGGCTGGTAGCGGCACTAGTGGCCCATAATTTATTAAATAGGGTTAGTAATAATGTGACATTGTAATTGCATGCAAAGGTGGATTAGTTTTTTTTTCCTTTGAAAAATTTAGTATTATCTATTTATGAAATAATTGCATGCAAAGGTGGATTAAGTAGCCATTTATAACATTGCATTTGCAAAATTCAAAGTAGTGGCAGAAAATTCTAGAAAGGCGAGTTGTGGGTGAGGAGTAAAATAGAAACGTCGCTTGCATTGGACACGAAGAAGCAACAACAAGCCTTCAGAGGGGAAATAACTGATAAGCGACTATAGGAGTTGATGAATTTGACCCATCCATTCATTCTCTGGGTAACCAAGTACGTGGTTGGGCCAGAATTTATGAAGGCTTATTAGAGTGCTAGAGAAAATACAAAGATTTTGATAATGTTCTTAGCAGTCCTTTTCCATATGGGAGTCTCGAAAGAGATAAGCAAAAAATTAACCCAAATGATCTTGGTGCATGCATGGCTGGGTGAAATTGATGTAACGCTAGATAATGTGGATGAGAATAGGAAAATCCCTATGCCACAGAACTACTAGATGATGTGGATGAGAGGGAGAGAGGTAATGGAGTTTCCTTTGGTCCGAACCATCGACCTAGAAGGATTTGAAAAATTGTGGGATGAAAGGGACTATAGCATTTTCTTTCTCCTCAAGGCAGCAAAGCTGATGACCAATCTCCTGCATGGGTGGGCAATGAGATATGTGGAGGAAAAAGGTCTAGCAGAGGAAACAATGATACATTTTGAACCATTTTTCGACAACAGCTCGTCAGAATTTCGACGGTTATTTGTCATTGTTTTTATGTCAGAATTTCGACGACATTTGAAACGCCAAAATTCTGACCCGACATCGGATGCCAGCCCAAAATTTCAATGTTTCAAATGCCGTCAAAATTCTGACATAAAAACAGCGACAAACAACTGTCGAAATTCTGATGAGCTGTCGTCAAAAAATGGCTCAAAATGTATCAGTGAAATTGTAGCGGGTGATGATGATGATTGGGACCTTGGAGATGGGGAAGAATGGCTTGTGAATGATTCTAGGGACCCATGGGACCCAGAGGAAAAGGCCAAAGCCTAGCATACCATAAATGTGGAGTAGATTGCTCGGTGATTGCAAATTGCAAGGCGTACTTGAAACACATAGAGTCAGAGGATGATGATGATGATGAGTATGATGATGAATGATAAAGTCTGGTTGGGTATGATTTCAAATTTTTGTTGTTGAATAGAAATAGTAACAGTAATAGGGTAATTGAGTCAGTCTCGAGTCTTGGAGTGCCTGTACTAAAATTCAGGCCAATTTTGTAATGAATTCTGTAATGCATAAAAATTTGGGTGGGCTAGCTGATCAGGGAAGGTCACTTGACATAAAAGGAATTCAGGGTGTTTTTTTGAAAAACAGAAACTCATGTAATCCATTTTTGATAATCAATATAGGGTGCTTCCCCTAGCAGTGTTTTATCTAGCAAAAAAAAATAATTGCATATAGATTTAAAAGTAAAACATAAAGCAATACACATGTATTACATTTACGTTTTCACCAGTGATCCAATAGAAGCTTGGTGCTTGTACTTAAATTTGTATTTGTACTATGTAATAATGTGACATTGTAATTAAGTTGTAATAAAGTAAATGGTTGTGCTATTAATTTCACATTGTAATTCCTTTTATTAAGTCCTTTGCAATGTTAAGTGTTACTATGTTATTAATGGTTGTGCTATTAATGTGACATTGCAATTCCTTTTATTAAGTCCTTTGCAATTGCAACATTAAGTGTTACTGTGCTTAGTGTTATTAATGGTTGTGCTATTAATGTGAAATTATAATTCATTTTATAAATGCTTTGATAATCCAAGTGCATTAATGGTTAAAAATAAAAAAACTTTAAAACACATGTTTATTATTTATATCATAAATTACTCAATTGTTCAATGAATATTTGATGTATGGTTGTAGACTCAAAATAAGGGAGCAAAGAAAGCTTAGTCGCTAGGCCTCTGAGTTTTATAGCCATGTGACATGTCGCATTGTCATGGAGTTCTAAATTTTTATAACTACTTGATTCCCCAACTTGGTTCACTTTGTTGAGTAACTTAAGTTCATGCATACGTAACCTTTGAGTTATAGTGTGTGGATTTAGTCAGTGGGTCAGAGGTTTCAAAAAAATTGAAACTTTAGACTTTGGTTTTGAGGTTCCAAGTTTTAGGGACCACATGACATGATGGAATTATCTTGCCTTTCAAAGGCACCATTGTCTGACATCTCATTGAATTCTATGTATAGAATAAACTTGAGTCATCTTCAGGAATTTCCAAAAGCATGTAGGTTTAAAGGCTATATTTTCAAGGTATGAAATTGAATGCCACATTTAAAGCACGTCCTATAAAAAATAACGATGTATGTGGGTGGAAAAGTTGTACTTAGACATTTAACTTGCATTCTCATTCTTTGCCAAAGCCAGTAGTAGTACTTCTCAAGTGTAGACATTCTTTTTACTCAGACTTTTAGTCTGCATTCTCATTTTTTTCCAAGGCCAGTACTTCTCAGAATCTCATGTGCAAACATTTGTTCTTCGCAAATTTGTGCCCATGCAGAGTGAATGTTGGGTCGACATAAGGGATACGACACTCAAACCTTTTAAGTTAGACAAATTTTGGGTGTGCTTGGAGAGGGACGAAAAGTATGAGCTGGATATAAAACTCCTGGAAAGCGGGCTAGCTCAAGTTGGAGGGTTTCCAAAAGCTACATTGAGTGTGGACTTGATAAGTGCATGTGCGAGAAGGTACATTTCGCAGAAACAAAAAATTAAAGCCACGAATAGAACTATAATTGTAGAAATTTCTCTTGAAGCTATTTCCCACACATTAGGGATTCCAGAAAGGGAACCTATAGAAGACATGTCTGTCATAGTGGTAGGCGATTTTTTCAAACTGAATAAGGACTGGTGTAAGAACTTCATGGAAAAAACCTGGTTGAAGTCTGAAAAGAAAGGTAAGTCGCAATTGCCGAGTAAACTCAAAAGATTGCATTTTAAGGGAGAAATTGCAGATGCTATTGCTTTATTGCACCACATTGTTGGGAATGCACAAGTGGAGTTATTTGAGGATTGGATGTGCTAGTTTAACTTGATAGTCTATGATGAGAACATTTTCATTAACTGGGATGAAGTTATTTGCTTTCATTTGAATGAGCAATTAATTAATTTCCATAAGACTGCTACTTTTTGTATGTGTTCTTACCTAACATACATTGTAGGTAGTTAGAGGTCCTTTTGACTTGGGTTGGAGCTGGAAGGAACACTAGCTTCTGATATGCTTGTGTATAAACACTTTCCTCAGTTCACTAAACAATTTGGAATGGGTGATTTTTGTCGTGTTAATGATGTATTTTTAATGGAGGTTGTGAGGAAGCTAGATGGAAATCCAAAAATGTGCCTTTCCCCTTAATCGATTTCTCTTGTATCAAAATTTGGGAGTTTTTATATCTAATTTGATAAGTTTTCCTATCTAAGAATATGGAATTTTGAGAAAGCCCCATTTAAATTACCTCGATATCCTAAATATTTACTAATATTTCTGGAAGTTTGTCAATAAATGGCCATGGTTAATATTAAGTACATGAACATGGGGAAACAAGGGTATATATTCCCATTGGAGACCCCTTCTTTTGTGTGCAAATCAAACTAGATGGCCAGGGGAGCTAAAGGAATTCTTAAGGAATATAACCTCCAGAATCTGTTTATGAGAGCTAATTTTGATAGTAAGGGTTTTGTGAAGCATAATCTCTATGGAGGGAACTTATATCAACATCACCCATCTATTGAATATTTTTGGGAAGATTGTGTCAATGAGAAGGAAGTTTTGAGAAGAGATTATATGAGGCTAATGCTGATATAGATACAGGCTTTTGGTCTATCATTTCACATTCCTAAAAATGTAGTTGAGGATTCAACAATCATAGATCTTGCATATGAAAAATTTCTTGATAAATCCCACCCTAGGGTTGATTGGAGCCAAAGTGAAATTTCAGATATGAGGGTGTGTGTTGCCCCAGTTCTTAAAAGAACCCAAGATTGGTTGGATGGGAAATAGCGGCAAGTTGTTGGTCCTATTCAGGAACCTAAGTCATCACAAAAGAATGAATAGAGGTCTACACAAGCATCTGGTGCAAGTGTATCATCGGGGAAACCCTTTGTGAGGTCCTCTAGTGCAAATTATTAGTCAGGAGGTGATGGTGATAGGCCAGAAGAAACAGTCAAGTTGAAGAGCATCTGTGAACAAGACAATGTTCTTTCTCCTACCACTAAGAAGAAGACCAATCAAGGAAAACTTGTGGTTGCAGATTTTGAAGCTATCTTTAAACATATCACTAAATATAATATCTTTCCTCCTATGTTTGACTCTGAATTTCCCTCTTACCTATCACTCCTAATGCTCGTAAAGAATCTATTAGTGGAAATGAAGATTTTGGTCTAGTAGTAGCCTCCCCAGGATGGCTGAAAAAAGCAGTGGAGAAGAAGAGAAAGCATATTCCTATAATGAAAGTTGGAGTGGATATAGTTTCAAAGTTACTTCAAAGCTCTTCAAAACCTAAGAAAGCCAAGAGGATGTCAAGGATAGTGACTAATGCTACTTCTGGAAATCAAATGTTAGAAATTGTTGAGCCTATGAAGGATTTAAATGAAGATGAAGTAATGGAGACAGACTACAAAGTCACACATGTTGATATGGGGCCTCCAACACTGGAAGGTGATGTGTACCATGCCAATTATTTAGTCAATACCTTGATTAAAAGAGTGAAATAACAAAGGAAAGCAAGTATACAATTGAAATCTCAAGTCCTCGCATTGAGTAACTTTATTTCTTCCATGGCCACTCCTCCTACATCTGATGAAGCCTCAAGTTCTTAGGTAGAGGGCATTGATGTGCTCACCATAGAGAAAATTAAAAAGAATTTGAGCTATTCTAGAGCTGTTTGTGAGGGGATCAATAAAATATCTCAAGAGGCTATCTTCTTTCTGAATAAATCTATCCTCTTTTACACTCAAGTTGTTAAGAAGAGGGAGGAGTTAGTAATAGAACTTCAACAGCTCAGAAAAGATCAAACTAGTCTCTATGTGCTCTCTCAGAAAATGAAAGAATTGAACTCTATGGATCCAAAGATATTAATTGGTGAGAAAATTGTGAATAATCCTAAGGAGCTAGACCCTTCCTAGTTTGTTTCATTGGAATGGAAATTGAATATATATGATAATCTAGTGAAGGAAATTAATAATAAACTTGATCAATATTATTAAATGTTGGTGGAAGTTAAAGAAGATTGTCGTATTCTAGAAGTGGAAATTATAGATGAGTGTGATGAAAACATTCTAGATATTAAAGAGATCTATCTGAAGTTTAGAGAGATATTCAAAAAAATAAATAGATGATCCTACTATAGTGATATGGGAGTCCTTCTCGAAACTCAGTGGAATGGAGATCCACCTGAGGACTTATAAATGTGGAGAAGAGAAAAGATCTCAGATGTTGGTTGATTCTAAAAATGATTTGGTCACATGGAGAACCAGGTTATAGATTACTAAAACTCTAGGAAGAAAAAAAATCACTACAATTGTCACCAAGTATCAGGAATACAGGCAAATAACAAAGGCATAGGAGGTGTTACTGAAGAAGGAGGCATAAATAATTGAAAGTGAAGGAGTCAGTGCTAGGAGTGGGACCGTTGTTTAGTTTTTAGTTTTTATGCTATTTTCTTTAATTTGGCTCTCTTGATACTTCAAAGACTTTTTATTTTAATTTCAAAAATGGTTGTCTTCAAGAAACTATTATCAAGACAAAAAATTTAAACTCTATATTTGCCAGTGCATTGTCTATTATTGGAATGATAGATTTTTGGATAGTTTCATTGCCGTGGAATGTTTATCTAAGAATAAATATTTTATGGTGATTGATGTGTAAGGATTTATTAGTATAATTTAGGTGATTTGGTAGTTTAAGCTTTTATTGTTTAAGTTGGGTGGATGCCTTTATAAGTTATTTATGTTGAATTGTTAGCTTATGTTAGCTTATAACTAATAAGTTATGGATGTTGAACTATTAGCTTCTGTTCAAGGAATGGATTAATAATATTCCTTTCAGTTATTTATCAAAGATTGTGTGAATTGAAATTTAATAGGAATTTATAAGTAGTGTGCTAAGTATTGTTCTTTAAAAATGATGCAGAATCACATTCAAATTCAATACCATGGAATACAATGTAAAATTTTTGGCTTTTCCTAACCTTAGTCGCTAGTCCTCAGAGTTTTATAACTTTGTTGCGGGGTTCTAAATTTTCATAACTTTTCGATTCCTTGACTTAGTTGATGGTTCACTTTGTTGAGTTGCAGGTTTTTCCTGGAAAACTTTGAAACTTCAGAGTTTGGTTCTAAGGTTCACTTTGTTGAAGCAAGAATGTAAAAGAGATAAAGAAAACTTATTATTATAACTAATAACACTATGAAGAAATGATCACTCACCTTTAAGTCTATGTTTTTAGCTTTCTCTGACTTCTGAATCGAGAAGTAGAACCTCAGAACCAAACAAAATGTGTAAAAATAAATGACACTTTTGATTGTATTTATATAAATCCATGATTCCATATTTGGTGAATTCCATAGGATTTTTAAATGGTATATTAAAAATTTGGTGAATCTTGCGTGCTTATACAATGATACATTGTAATTTTCAAGGCGAAATGTTTCCTCAAATGTAATTATTTTTTAATGTTATTGGCGAAATAGGTCCTGATGAGCAACTATTTATAAATTTTAATTGGCGAAATGGGTCTTCACAAGAAACTATTTATAAATTTTAATTGGCGAAATGGGTCCTGATACAATGTTGTTTTAATAGTATTGGTGAATATGTAGGTGTTTTATTAAATGCTTTCAGGATTCTAGGTGAAAATATTAGTCGGTCCAATTGAAACGCGTACTTTGACAATGGCAAATTTTTTGCTTAAATATGCCTCATAAAAAAATTGATTGGAAAATGGACATGCATTAGACCTATAGTTCATAAAATCAAGGAAATTGGGCACCCTATTGGGTGTGAGAAATTCGCCAATTTTGACTTGGCTGATTCCTAGAATTCGCTAATTGGCGAAGATTTGCCACTAAAGTTTTCCTTGTTTGACAACTTTTTCCCCAAGTGAAAATCCCCCACCACAGGAAAACCACTCCGAGATAACAAAAAATGAGAGAGGTTTTTGTAGAGGGGTCCAACGCGATCCCATAGGATTAGACGATAATTTTATAAGCATCACGGTATCCGAGTAACAACATGCTGAAGTTTGCACCATTTTGCACTTTAGACTCTTAAGAGATCGGTTCAGTTGAACGTAGCTCAGAGTGATTCCGCGTGTTTGGGTGTGAAAAATGACCATGCCTACTGTAAACATACCTATGCAGATGCGTTGGGACATTTTGTTTGGTCACACGAGTTGCAGAACGAAAGTTGCACCATTTTGCAACTTTCAACTACTTACATTTGACAACTTTTTTCCCAAGTGAAAATCTGCCACCATGGGAAAAAAAATATGAGATAGTGAAAACCGAGAGAGTTTTTTGTAGATGATCCAATTCAATCCCATAGGATTAGATGATAAGTTTCTAAGCATCACGATATCAGAGTAACAACATGCTGAAGTTTGCAACCATTTTACAATTTGGACTCTTAAGGGATCGATTCAGTTGAACGTAGCTCATAGTGATTCCGCATGTTTGGGTGTGAAAGAGGACTATTCCTAGCATAAAAATACCTATTCAAATGCGTTGGAACAGTCTGTTTGGTCACACGAGTTGCAGAATGAAAGTTGCACCATTTTGCAACTTTTAACTACTTGCATTTGACAACTTTTTCCCCAAGTGAAAATCCGCCACCAAAGAAAAAACACTCTGAGATAGAAAAAACTGAGAGAGGATTTTGTATAGGGGCCCAACATGATCCCATAGAATCAGACGAGAAGTTTCTAAGCATTACAGTATTGGAGTAACAACATGCTGAAGTTTGCATCCATTTTGCACTTTGGACTCTTAAGGGATTAGTCTGGTTGAACGTAGCTTGGAGTGATTCCACGTGTTTGGGTGTGAAAGAGGACCATTCCTAGCATAAAAATACCTAATCAAACACATTGGAATAGTCTGTTAGGTCACACAAGTTGCAAAATGAAAGTTGCACCACTTTGCAACTTTCAACTACTTGCATTTGACAACTTTTTCCCCAAGTGAAAATCCACCACCATAGGAAAACCACTTCAAGATAGAAAAAAATGAGAGAGGTTTTTGTAGAGGGGCCCAACATAATCCCATGGATTAGGCAAGAAGTTTCTAAGCATCACGATATCCAAGTAACAACATGCTAAAGTTTGCAGCTATTTTGCACTTTGGACTCTTAAGGGATTGATCTAGTTGAACATAGCTCAGAGTGATTCTACATGTTTGGGTGCAAAAGAGGACAATGCATAGCGTAAACATACCTATTCAGACATGTTGGAATAGTCTATTTAGTCACATGAGTTGTAGAACAAAAGTTGCAACATTTTGCAACTTTCAACTACTTGAATTTGACAACTTTTTCCCCAAGTGAAAATCTGCCAACATTGGAAAACCACTCCAAAATAGCGAAAACCGAAAGAGGTTTTTGTAGAGGGGACCAACATTATCCCATGGGATTAGACGAGAAGTTTCTAAGCATCACGGTACCCAAGTAACAACATTATAAGGTTTGCACCCATTTTGCACTTTGGACTCTTAAGGGATCGATCCGGTTGAATGTAGCTCATAGCGATTCCACGTGTTTGGATGAACAAGAGGACCATGCCTAGTGTAAAAATACCTATTCGGATGTGTTGGAACAGTCTGTTTGGTCACATGAGTTGCATAATGAAAATTGCACCACTTTGCAACTTTCAACTACTTGCATTTGACAACTTTTTCCCTAAGTGAAAATCTGCCACCACAGGAAAACCACTCCAAGATATCAAAAACTGAGAGAGGTATTTATAGATGGGCCCAACATGATCCCATAGGATTAGACGATAATTTTCTAAGCTTCACTATATCCGAGTAACAACATGCTGAAATTTGTAGCCATTTTGCACTTTGGACTCTTAAGGGATCAATCAAGTTGAACATAGCTCAGAGCAATTCCATATGTTTGGGTGAAAAAGAGGACCATTCCTAGCGTAAATGTACCATGTATGTAGAAGAAGATCAATAAATTCATTGTTTCCTTGCATTTTTCTATATTTTTACCAGAAATCCGATATTTCCTTGAACTATATAGTTTCGTATAGGGTGATTGTGTTCTCTTTTTAAATCTCTTTGTGTTTCCACAAAACCAATACATATTTAGAAACCAATTTTGATGTTAGGGTGCTTATTTGGTGAAAGGGAATAAATTTTACGGGGTTTTTGTTGCTTCCCTTGTAGATTTTGATGGAAAAGAGCATGAAAAATGAGGTTTCACCCTAGGGTTTCATAAAATATTGCATGTAGAGGTTGGGTGATTGTATTTTGAGTTTGTGTAGGTTATTTTGAGAAGGTCTGAGGTGGTGGCATGTTTTGGCAAGGTGTGGAACCATTCCTTTCAATAAACCCTCCTCATACTAGCATAAAATAATGGTTTTGTAGTTTGGCGTGGTGGAGTGAGTTTCTCCTGAGAAAAATTATGGATTTGAGAGTTTGGATACATGAGAATTGCTTCTCCAACAAGTTCAGAGGGTTGTTGAATGTTTAAAGGTATGTTCCTTCGTAAATTAGGCCTACTTAGCCTAATGAGGACATTGAAGAAGGTCATTTTTGATGCACATGTTTCAAGACAGTCACTATTGATTTTAAAGTATGTGTTGTAACTCAATAATGGCTATCTAGACCACTCATTTGAGAAGTTTGTGAGAAAAGGTCTAAAACTAGGGTCTGCTGACCTACTAGACAAGCCAGAGTGAAGCGTTAAAATTGAAGAGATAGAGAGTTGTTGGTTGAAATTTTGTTTGAAACTCATTCATTTGAGGTTTTGTGAAGATTGACACCCCTTACTTACATATTCAAATTGAAAAACACCTAATTGCAATCCATTCACCGACCTACTGAACTCTACATCGGTGGAATGAAAATCTTATCACTTAATGGACTCTAAAAACCCTGTTTTGAGGGTTACAAACCAGTTATGATAAAATAAAAGGAAAAAGTGTTGTAAATACAAAAAACATCATCCTTTATTTACTAATTTTTCAATTGTGCAACTAATGCACGTTTTTCATTTTTATACCAAATGACATCTTTTGTGCAATATCACTTCTCTAATCACCTACCTCTTTGAGACTTTGAATACATTACATATTACCTACACATGACCTTTTTCACATTTTTTACATTTTAAAAATAAAATTTTACAAACACTCTACCCTATAAACCCTTAAAAAATCAACCCTAAACCCTTAAAACCTTGACCCTCTACCCTCAATTCTCTACCCTCTACCCTTAACTGTTATACTCTTTATCCTCTACCCTCTATCTCTCTCCCACTCCCTCCCTCCCTCTCTCTCTCTCTCTCTCTCTCTCTCCCTAATCCCTAATCCCTCAACCCCTATACCCTCTACTGTATACATTGGACCCTTGAACCTAATCCCCCATCCCTATACACTCAATCCTCTACCCTCAAAATTAAACCCTCTACCCTATAAACCTATAAACAATCAACCCTAAACCCTAAAACCTCAACCCTTAAACCCTAAACACTTAAACCCTCTACCCTCTACCCTCAATCCTCTACCCTGTACCATGTACCCTATACCCTCAACCCTAATCCCTCAACCCTTAAACCCTAAACTGTTAAACCCACTTAGTAAAATCTCTACCCTAATCCCTCAACCCTCTTGACCCTTAATCTCTCAACCCTTGAACCCTAATCCCTCAACTTGTATACCCTCTGCCCTATACATTGGACCCTCGACCCTAATCCCCAAACCCTATACCATCAATCCTCTACCCTCAACCCTTAAACCCTACATCCACTACCCTCTACCCTATAAACTATTAAACACTCAACCTTAAACCCTAAACCCTCAACCCTTAAACCCTACACCCTCAAAACCTCTACCCTCTACCCTCAATCCTCTACCCCCTACCCTCAACCCTAATCCCTCAACCCTTAAATCCTAAACCCTGAAACCCACTTAGTAAACTCTTTACCCTAATCCCTCAACCCTCTTGAACCTTAATCCCTCAACCCTTCAACCCTAATCCCTCAACCCTATACATTGGACCCTTGACCCTAATCCCCCAACCCTATACCCTCAACCCTTAAACCCTCTACCCACTACCCTCTACCCTAGAAACCCTTAAACACTAAACCATAAACCCTAAACCCTCAACGATTAAACACTAAACCCTTAAACCCTCTACCCTCTACCCTCAATCCTCTACCATCTACCCTCTACCCTCAATCCTCTACCCTCTACCCTCAACCCTAATCCCTCAACCCTTAAACCCTAAACCCTTAAACCCACTTAGTAAACTCTCTACCTTAATTCCTCAACCCTCTTGACCCTTAATCCCTCAACCCTTAAACCCTAATCCCTCAACCCCTATACCCTCTACCCTATACATTGGACCTTTGACCCTAATCCCCCAACCCTATACCCTCAATCATTTACCCTCAGCCTTAAATCCTCTACCCACTACCTTCTACCCTATAAACCCTTAAACACTCAACCTTAAACCTTAAACCCTCAACCCTTAAACCCTAAACACTTAAACCCTCTACCCTCTACCCTCAATCCTCAATCCTCTACCCTCAACCCTAATCCATCAACCCTTAAACCCACTTAGTAAACTCTCTACCCTAATCCCTCAACCCTCTTGACCCTTAATCCCTCAAGCCTTCAACCCTAATCCCTCAACCCATACACCCTTTGCCCTATAAATTGGACCCTCAACCCTAATCCCCCAACCCTATACCATCAATCATCTACCCTCAACCTTAAACCCTCAACCCTTAAACCCTATACCCACTACCCTCTACCCTATAAACCCTTAAAAACTCAACCCTAAACCCTAAACCCTCAACCGTTAAACCCTAAACCCTTAAACCCTCTACCCTCTACCCTCAATCCTCTACCCTCTACCTTAAACCCTAATTCCTCAACCCTTAAACCCTTAAACCAACTTAGTAAAATTGCTACCCTATTGAACCTTAATCCCTCAACCCTTAAAACCTAATCCCTCAACCCCTATACCCTCTACTCTATACATTGGACCCTCAACCCTAATCCCCCAACCCTATACCCTCAATCCTCTACCCTCAACTTTAAACCCTCTACCCACTAACCTCTACCATATAAACCCTTAAACACTCAACTCTAAACCCTAAGCCCTCAACCCTTAAACCCTCAACCCTTAAACCCTCTACCATATACCCTCAATCCTCTACCCTCTACCCTCTACCCTCTACCCTCAACCCTAATCCCTCAACCATTAAACCTTAAACCCTAAAAACCACTTAGTAAACTATTTACCGTAATCCCTCAACCCTTAAACCCTAATCCCTCAACCCCTATACCCTCTAACCTATACATTGGACCCTCGACCCTAATCCCCCAGCCCTACACCCTCAATCCTCTACCCTCAACCTTAAACCCTCCACCCACTACCCTCTACCCTATAAACCCTTAAACACTCAACCTTAAACCCTAAACCCTCAACTCTTAAACCATAAAACCTTAAGCCCTCTACCCTCTACCCTCTACCCTCAACCCTAATCCCTCAACCCTTAAAGCCTAAACCCTTAAACCCACTTAGTAAACTCTCTACCCTAATCGATCAATCCTCTTGACCCTTAATTCCTCAAATCTTCAACCCTAATCCCTCAACCCCTATACCCTTTATCCTATACATTGGACCCTCAACCCTAATCCCCCAAACCTATAGCCTCAATCCTCTACCCTCAACCTTAAACCCCCAACCCTTAAACCATCTACCCACTACCCTCTACCCTATAAACCCTTAAACACTCAACCATAAACCCTAAACCCTAAACCCTTAAACCCTAAACCCTTAAACCCTCTATCCTCTACCCTCAATCCTCTACCCTCTACCCTCAACCCTAATCCCTCAGCCCTTAAACCATTAAACCCACTTAGAAAAATCTACCCTAATCCCTCAACCCTATTGACCCTTAATCCCTCAACCCTTAAACCCTAATCCCTCAACCCCTATACCCTCTACCCTATACATTAGACCCTCAACCCTAATACCCCAACCCTATACCCTTCACCCTCTACCCTCAACCTTAAATCCTCAACCCTCAACCCTTAAACCCTCTACCCCGTACATTAAACACCCAACCCTCAGTTCTCAACCCTCAACACTTAATCCCTCAATCCTCAACCCTCAAACCCTAAACCCTCAACCTTGATACCCTCTACCCTATACATTGGACTCTTAACCACAGTCCTTCAACCATATGTACCCTCAACCCAATACCCTAATCCCTCAACCCTACAGGTCGTCAACCCTATATCCTCTATTCTCAACCCTCTACCCTATACATTAGATCCTCAACCCTCATACATATATGTCCCTCCCTCCTCTTCTCTCCTTCTCTCTATCCACCCATCCCTCCCTCTCTACCCTAATCCCTCAACCCTAAACCCAAAACCCTTAAACCCTTAAACACTCAACCCTAACCCTTGACCCTCAACCCTTAAACTCTAAACCCTTCAACCCTCTACCCTCTACCCTCAACCCTTAACCCTCAACCCAATACCCTCTACCATAAACACTAATCCCTCAACCCTTACACCCTTAAATCCAAGAAAAATCCCTACCCTAATCCCTAAACCCTCAGCCCTTAAACCCTCAACCCTTAAACCCTAATCCCTCAACCCCTATACCCTATACCCTATAAATTGGACCCTCAACCCTAATCCCTCGAGCTAGCCTCAATCCTATACCCTATACCCTCAATCCTCTACCCTCAACCCTTGACTCTCAACCCTCAACCCTCGACCCTTAAACCCTAAACCCTTAAACCATCTACCCTATACATTAAAATCTCAACTCTCAATTATCAACCCTCAACCCTTAATCTCTCAACCTTCAATCCTTAAACCCTAATCCCTCAACTCCTATATCCTCTAGCCTTTACATTGAACCCTCAACCTAATCCTTCAACCATTTACCCTCAAACCTATACCCTAAACCCCCTACCCTCAACCCTAAACCCTTAACCCTAAACCTCTTAACCCTAAACCCTTAAACCTTAAACCTTCTACCCTATACCCTCAACCCAATACTCTCTACCATTGACCCTAATCCCTCAACCCTATAGGTCCTCCACCCTAATACCTCAACCATATACCCTCAACCCCTGTCACTTTATCTCTATCTATACATCTCACCTCTCCCTCCCTCCCTCTCTCCTACCCTCTCTAATTGTCTCTATCTGCCTCTCCCTCTTTCGTTGCCTCTGGGTTCAATAAATCCTACCACCCTCCTGTCTCCTCTATCTATCTCTCATGTCTTCCCTCCCACTCTCTTCCCACTTCCTCTCTCTCCTCCCTCTCATGTCTCTCCCTCCCACCCCCTCTCTCTCTCAAGTCTCTCCCTCAGGTAACCTACCTAGGTAACTCTCTCTCTCTCTCTCGCCCCTCTCTCTATCTATCCCTCCCACCCTACCTAGATAAGTCCCTATCACTCCACCCCCTCTTTCTATCCCTCTATTAGGTCACTCCCTCCTACAACCTCTCCCTCTCTCAGGTCTCTCACTCACACTCCCTCTCACCACCCATCTCTCAAGTCTCTCCCTCACACTCTCAAGTCTCTCCCTTTGGCACCCTACCTACATAAGTCTCTCTTTATCTCCATCTCTCTCTCTCTCTCTCCCCCTCCTCTCTCTCTCCTCTCTCTCAGTTCTCTCTCTCCCACCCCCTCTCTCTCCTCACTCCATTTTATCCCTCCCACCCTACCTAGCTAGGTCCCTCTCACTCCAACCCCTTCTCTCTCACTCCCTCTCTCTTAAACTCTCACTTTATCCCTTTATCCCTCTCACCCCCCTCACACTCTCAAGTCTCTTCCTTTGGCACCCTACCTACATAGCTCTCTCTTTCTCTCCGTCTCTCTCTCTCTCCCCCCTCTCTCTCTCCCACCCCCCCT
>VDFB02000008.1:39821875-39937832 GCA_007258455.2 Sequoia sempervirens
TATATTGCTTTGGGAATCCTTGAGCCTTAGGATTGGTATTTACCTTTGAATACCAACCCAAAGGATTGGAGGGAATTTCCAATGACCAGAGACGTGTTTTTGCAATTTCTACAATATTTCACATATTTGGGTTCGTGCTCACCATCAGGATTGCACGTGGTTCAATATCAAACAAATCGAACATCTGGGTAATGTTAGGTTCTCTCTTAGCTATCCAATCATGTATTTTTTTTCACTTTTTGACAATGTTAAGCCATTCATCCATAATTTTTTTTTTTTTGTATGTCTTTTTCCAAAAACAATCTTTGGTGTTTTTTTTGTTATAAATTAACCGTTCATCAAAATTTCAAATAAATTACATTTTTAGAAACTAGACTCCACTCTACAAATTAAAAAAAATAAATAAAAAAATTCAATTAGTTTCCAAAATTTGTAGGGGTAGCACAACCAAAATTCTATTTTTCGAGAACTATCCACTTCAAAAATTAGTAAAAAATAAAATATTCATTAAAAAATTATCAAAAAAATAATGCATCAACTATATACTATTAGCTAATTTCTGACAATACCGATTTTAAAAATACTAAAAAAAGGTTCACTGTACGATGGTCGTACAAGAGTTGTTGTGTTATGTTTTTCTGACAGAAACATCACCAATTTGTGTACGTCCCTCATTTGAACCCCTTAATCTCAACCATTTTCAAAATAAATTAGTAGTTTAGAAAGTAGACTCGAAGCACTTGAATCCTTCTTTTTGTTCCTCTCAAAATTTTGAGTGTAAGTATCCTCAATTTCATGTCCAACATTAGTATTTCCTGATTTCAGAAAAAAAGTTGCCACTTAAGCCCCTTTTTTGGGAAGAATCTTGGTGCACTTACCCACCTATTTGGATTTTCAGTACATGTGCAAGCAACAAGGTGATAGTAACAGTCTTCAAGAATGCAAATTCATTTTTATATTCAACAAAATAAACCTCAAGATTATAGCATTCAGACTCAACCTCATAAATGGGAATAATCAACAACTGGGGTGACTCATTAAAACCATGATCAATCCAAATGCAAGTGGTCTTCCCTAAGCCTCCATAATCAAATTGATAAACTTGAGAATCCACAGTAAGGAGAGAAACAACCTGGTGTTCTATTTCTGCAGACAAAATGTTGTGTTGATGGTCTTCCAATCGTAAAGAGCTGATCTTAGTATCGTCAGGAGGTATCCACTGATGATGCAACACTCCTCTTACGCTTGAAACATGCAAAAAAGAATTAGAGTCATTAGTAAACCATTCAAGGTGAAATTTAGATTTAACAAATTTAGAATTAGCAACATGGAGCTTTTCACCTATTTGTGTTTCTTTATGAGGGATCAATGATGAAAATGCAGAAGCCTCATCATGCGTGCACAACAAATTCCTAAGCAAGATGTTCATCAGGGGCCATCTCAAACTGAACTTCAAGCACATTTTCACCTACAGTAGTGTGATCAAGCTCATCAATAATGGTTGCAACATTATTTTTTTTAACATCATTTAGATTTTCTTGCACATCAGCATGAACCGCATTAGCTACCTCATCAGTAGCACACAAACTCTGTGAATTTTCAATGCTCAATTAATCAATAGACAAAGAATTTTTTTTGGATAAATGAAAGGACTCCCTGAATTCATCTTTTATTGGCATTGGTTCAAATTCTTGATTGTGGCCATCCATAATATTGACTCCTCCATTAAGTGCTCCTTCATGTTCTTCAAGACATTCATCAACAACCTATTGAAATCCTTCTATCAGAGACTTACTTAGTGTATTCTTATGTGCATCTCCTAAATGTTGTGACAACTGTACTTTTTCTTCCACCTCCTTTATGGTTGTCTGGCATAGGAAATAGGTGAATTTAGAATGTTTCTCCTCATGTATCTTGCACCAAGTTGGTAGCAACAACTCTTCTAGATGGAATCTATATCTTAGATTTGACTAATCCTTCATAAATTTGGCAACAAACTCTTCATATCTTGTCTATATTGGATCTTCATCATGAATAGGGTAAATCTGAATTATTACTTCTTCTTCTTATGGTTCATCCTTAACTGTATTTTCCATTTCAGCTCCTTGATTAACCACTGTGGGAAGAGCATCTTTTATCTCTATTGGATGCTCTTCACTTAAATGTTCATCAGTTACCTTTGCTGCCTTAGATATTTTAGATTCTTCCTTTTGGCATGCTACTTCATTTGTGGATGGCTCAACACCTGCTACACATTCTTCAGATCTAATTTTTTTTGAATTCTCCATAGTACATTCCTTGATTGGCTATTCTTTCCATTCTAGATATCTCCCAACTTTAATGATAATGTCCACATGGGTGAAGCCACAATAGTGGTTTACAATTGAAGTGAGGAAGGAAAACTCACAAAAAATGAATGCATGGAAAAAAACTTGATTTTAGGGGTTCGTACGAACCTACTAGTTCAACTGAACCCATTAGGGGTTTGCTAGAACCTGGGTTTGGGCGAACCGTTTTAATTCTTTTCCTCCAAAAAAGCTAACAAAAACCCTTATAGAAGGGGGGTTCAAGTGAACCCTGGTTCGAACGAACCCCTAGGGGTTCGCTCAAACCCCCCTTATTCCTCATCCCTCCTTGAGACACAAAAAAAACCTAGATTTTGGCACTTCGGAGCTTGGGTTGAGGATGAAAATGGAGGAATCTTCACAAACCCAACTAGAATCAGGTAGTCCTCAGAACAAGCTATCCAACGAATATAATTTTAATATGTTTTTGTTTTACTATGTATTTGTTTTTTTAGTTTTATTAAACATAGGTTTTTCATCGAAAATGAAGGTCTTTGTTCTGCACATGTGGAAAAATAGCAGATTATCAAAAAAAATTTGAAAAATATGAGTGCACCAGATATTGAAGTCCTTGATCCAACAAAAATAAATAAATTGAATTTTGATATATACAAAAAAAGTTATGTATTATATGGTCGCGCTATGTCTGAATTGTAATTGGTTTGACTTCGAAACTTGATTAAAGAAAAAATATTCAATAAAAAATTTTCTAACCAAGTGGAAGCACTAGATATCAGAGTTACAAATCTAAATTTGAAAGAATTATAATTTTATCCTTCATGGAATTTTTTTTATGTGTTATATGGTGTGTGTCACTTTTTAAAAATGTTGTTTTTTGAAAAAAACTAGTTTTCGTGGGAGATGGAAAAATAAGTGCAATCTGATTCCAAAAATTTTGAAAAAAATATTTTTAAAATCTATAGAAAAAATGTGACGAGACTCTAGTTTGCATCATCTTCAAATTCTTCATGGTTTAGCCACCATAGGTGCTCGAATGTGAAGATTTAGTTAAAAATAATAATTTTAGTGGCCAAAAATTGTAAACCACTATTGTGGGATCACCCACACATGAATGGCAAGTGAATTGTAAATGAGATGCATTATGAACTCTGCACCATTTAGATGAGATGAAATCTTGCAAACACCTACCACCATTGAGCTGATCTTTAACTATCTCTGTGAATGCCTCAACTGCAACACCAACAAACTCTAAATCTATGGAGGCTAGTGGTTTTGGCAAGTTCCACATGAAAATATCCCTTTGCAAAATCATCTTGATTCTACCCAAAAATTTCAGACATCCCAAATCCTTGTGCCTATAGGTATTATGAATTCTGCACTTGTCTGATAATGCATAATGATGCAAACCCTTACTATTCTAGAGATCCAATCTCTTATTCAGAGACTCACAAAGTTGAGGAAAATAAATTTGAGGATTGTTTCCATCATGAAAAACATAAGTCTACTTTTTCATCTTGACTTAGAATTTGTACTTTTAGATTTAGAGATCTACCATATCTTAGATTTTCAACATGAAGGCTCATTCAAATTCCAGCTATGTCACCTTCGTTCATGCCCTCCTTCTAGTGCCAATCTATTGATGGTATTAGGAGGAGATGGGTGTGAAATGAATGAAGCAATATATTTGTTCTTCCCTCCTTCTAGCGCCAATCTATTGATGGTATTAGGAGGAGATGGGTGTGAAATGAATGAAGCAATATATTTGTTCTTCCCTCCTTCTAGCGCCAATCTGTTGATGGTGTTTTCTGCACAACAAAAACTTAGAAAGAATATAATATCCTATCTCTCTTGAAAGGTAAATCTCTATTAGCATGCCTCAAGAGATAACCCCAAGGTCTCTAATGTTAGGTCTTGAAAATGCAATAAAACAACTCAGAGATACTGTGAAAATGTTGGTAATCACAAGGGGCCTTACAAATGAATTATGTTGGAAGTATACTTTCATCAGATGTAGCAACATGGTGATGCTTTCAATTCTAAAAATAAACCAGATTTCAAAGAAAGATCAAAAGAGAAGGGTTGAGAGAGATCCTATTCTAACTTCTAAGATCAATCACAATAATGATGGATGTTGCAAATGGACAAATCCCCAATAAAACCAATCTCTGCTTGATCAAGGACAAGCCCACAACTACACATAAATGGTGCAATCTTCTAAGGAAACTAAAAATTTTTAGACTATGAACATTCATTCACATACCCAATAACTGGTGCAATGTTAAAAAGCATTCACAGTTGAACTTAGCATAAAATGAGGCCTAGACTAACTTTACATAGCAACCTACAATCAAGAAATTTCCAAAAGTATGGATCAGAGATTGATCAAACATCATTCACATTTCACCATTATTGCAAGAGAATTGAAATCTAACATCTAACATTGAGAATCAAGAACAAGAAACAATGAACTGTCAAAGTTAAACACAAAGTTCACCAAACAAAGACCCAATTGCATTAACTTCTCCAGAATTTACATAATAGTTTCCAGCTCTCTCTCCTCTTCTACAACTACTAATTCCTAGAATCTAACGAGTCTAACCTCTAAAATATAACCCCTTACAAATGAGACGGCACAGGCCTTTGATAGATTTTAAATTATAATTTCAATGGCAAAGATTAAATCAATCCAATGGCATAAATTACACTTCTAGAATCATCCAACAGTTACATCAAGTTTGGTACATGTGATACATCATCATCCATTTAAATAATTATGTTATAGCTAGGAGCAATGAGAAAAAAAAACCTGCCACCTAGAAATTGATAAAAATTCCCATTGGAGAACAAAAGCAGCATCACATGTATTCTCATGTTTAAAATATATCCTTTAGCTCTAGATAGGTTGTGGCACAAATTCTTATGCAGAACCCACATTTAATATTTGAGTTGAACTCTTCCAGATTTTCCTCTTGGAACACATCCATATGCAAGTCCCCCTTTTGATTTATTTAATCCTGAAAAACATATATCATCATTAGTAGCTCACATGTTTGTAAACACGGGTTTTTGGTACCCTAATGTTCTTTTTCTCTTCTAGGGTTTTTCACCTAAAAGGAAAGGAATAGGATAAAAACTGACTATGTTCACACTCAAGATTAATGCATTATGGATGAAATATGCCTAGATGAGATGATATAAATGCACAGGGATGATAAAATAGATTGATTTGGTATGCAAAACTAAGAAATGCAAAGTGTTTGAAAACACGCTGTGATATGCAAAAAGAACTAAAAACATAAACAAACAATAAAAAAACTTAATGAAACTGGGTGAGGTGCACTTGGAGGAAAAAAGCTGATGTGAAGAGATTTTGTAATGTTGCAGAGTTTACTATTACAGCCCATTGGGACTCATTCACCATAGATGGTGAATTAGTCATGTTTCTGGTGAAAACTACCAGAATAGGTTTCGAGATACTTGGAACATAAAACTTCAGAATTTTTTTTTTCTAGCCTAGCAGTGGGACTCATTCAACACAGATGGTGAATTAGTCCACCTGTAGATTTATGAAAATTCAAGGGTCAACTCTGTGGGTCCTGATCTGCACTTTTCTACCTGATAGGTTGCCGGATCCGAATCTGGAAAATCTGACGGGGAAGTGTTCTTCAAGCTTCAAATAGGGTTTTGTTGACTTTGAATGTCCTTCAACAATTTGGTGACACTTTTAGAACCTATCTCTTTGAAAAATTTGCGTACAAGACCTACAAAACACACATGCAAAGAGGGGAAAAAGTGTTAAGGGTTAGAGTATAGGGGTTTGCTTTGGTCAAACCCCGGTTTGGTAATCAAACCCTTAAAAATGAAATAAAACAAACAGAGAATGATGAATTTAAATAACATGCAATGTCATAAACTCACCAAACCCTTGATGTTGAAGTTTGAAAATATGCTACTCCACGATGCTTGAATGCTTGATTGAATGATTAAGGATGCTAGAATGCTTGAATGCTTTGATGGATTTAATGCATGAATGAATACTTGAATGAACGGGTTTTTAAAATGAATAGAAAATTATATATTTATACACAATTATGCCCCAATTTCCCAAAAATACAACATCACATGCCGACCTTAGGTCTTAAGAAATAAAAACCCGCTAGTAATTTGAATTTATTTTGACTTTTGTGCCAAGAGGATCTCATTCGCTCCTAATGGTGAATGGGTGTTGGGAATTAAGTTGTCTTAAATGATGTTTGTCGGGTTTATATTTAAAAATACACTTAATTAAGGCCTGTAAGTGCATAAAGGGGCCAAATAAAGCATAAGAAAGGTGCATTTATTGATGACAAGCCTAGAAAAAACATGAAATTTTGCTACAAGACTTTACAACACTTTAAAATAAGACTTGGTAAGTGATAAAAAGGGGGTATGTAGGTGAATTATAATAAGAAGATTCTAGAAAATTGTGAAAATGTGTTACAACAATTCACAACACCTTTACAAGACATCATAAAGTATTAATGATTCATAAAGATTCAAGACCTAATGTGAATGTGTGGGCCACATTGCAACATTAAATCAAGGAAAAATCAAGCCAATTAAGCACAAGGAGGGAAAAAACAAGAAAAAGTAGAAGGGTTACTTTTTCCATGTCCACATTTAGCCCCCACTTTAGTGAGAGGATGAACTTGCTTCGAACTCACACTAAAGTAGAGAAATGCATCTCAAGAGGGGTACCATTGAACTAATGCTTAGCAAGATGAGACAACAATGATCAAGAGGGTTGATCAAGCCCCCATGATGAGGATCCCATGGAAAACTAAACATAAGCACAAAGAACACACATGGAAGCAAACGAGAGGAAAAGGAAAGAGAAATATGATAGAAATAATTGGATCAAGCTTTGATCATTTGTCTAGCCCATTGTGGATAAGATCTAGGCTATTTTTCTAGAAAGAAAATGCATACTCACTCTGGGGTGACATAAATCATGGTTTTCCATCGGGTGAGAAATCCCAAAAGGTGAGAAACATACACTCACGACTGGTATGCACTCACAAACACACAAGTGGCTATGGGGAAATTTGTGCCTCAGAATGGGCTTCCCGCTCAACCATACCAAATTTATACCTCCTAATAACTTTAATAAGGTGCCACAAAGGAAAATTTCATTTCGCACTTAATGAGACAAGAAAATCTTTGTATGCTTAAAACTCATGAACAAACATGATGGCACCATAGGCATGCAAGTTGTGTTATGCAAGGTGGCCATATAAATGAAAAATGTAACATGAAAAGAATGTTTAAAAGAGTCTTGCTTAGTTCATGTGAGGTCTATAACTTAGGGAACATTGTGTCTAATGTCTCCAAAAGAGGACAAGTCAGGGTGTCAGATCATTTCCTAGGAGATGCCTCATTTGCATCATGCCATGTCGGTTGATCGTACACTTTTGGATGACATCAAACCCAATGACACCACCAAGAAGAGGACACATCACAAGAAAAAGAAAAATCATGCCATGAAATTTGCAAAAAGATGTCATCTATGTATGCCTCCACTTTAAAGTAGTTGCTACACCAACACTATGAGCAATTTCTTTAAAGTAGAAGAAGATATGAGAGCTTATTCAGAAAGCCTGATGCCAAGTCATGTTTTTGATAAGCTATGCCATGAATAAGGTAGTATGTCACATGCGAGTCAAGGTAAGGCATGTCATCCACATCCCAAGCTTGTTGTTATATGTTCATGAAAGGTTGACTAGCCAAAAGAGACAATGACAAGTGACATACAAGGATAAGGCTACTTAACCCTTTGCCCCCACTGGGTGCAAGACAAAGGTGAGCCTAAAATGGATGATGATGTGCTGCTCCTTGCAATAGTGAGTATGATATGATCCTACAACTATTACATGGCAAGGAGTAGCAACTAATGTTATTTATATTGACAAGTAAACAAAGTTTCAGCTTGATAAATATTTAATGAGATGTATATCAGTTTAGGATGTACCAAGGTTAGAGTTTTCTTGGAAGAATCTTGTGTGATAGTATTGATGTTGAGTGAAGGTTTGTTGGATGGGTTGATTTGTATGAAGGGACTATGTCATAGAAAAATGGCCCCTTATCATTTTCATGGCCTTTTAGGTCTTGTTTCAAGATGTTTTATCTATTTTGCTCTGATTTTATATTGTAATGTGGCTTCAACATGCATATATATGTACTAAAATTTAAAAATTGATGTCTTGTGAAGATTTTGTGAAGTGTTGTAAAACATTTCTACACTCTTCTAGACTCTATTCATTGCAATTCACCTAAAAATCACCTTTTCATCACTAATCAAGTCCTATTTTGAAGTGTTGTAAAATCTTGTAAAAAGATTTCATGCTTTTCTAAGCACTTCACTATTTATCCCTTTTCTTATGCTTTATTTGATCCTTTTATGCCCTTATAAGCTTTAATTAAGTGTATTTTTGAATGTAAGCCCAACAAACAACATTAAATACAAGATAATTCCTGACACGGTCCATTTTTAGGTCCTAGGTGGGACCCATTCGCCATGGGTGGCGAATGAGTCCCCTTTGGCTCCAAATTCAAAATATTTTAAATTTCCTTTCAGGTTTTTATTCAAAATCACTTGATGTTGGCCTGTGATGAGGTATTAATTGGTTTCTAAGGAACAAGAATATATAAATAAGTGTTTTTACATCCATTCTAATCCCCATTCATCAAGTTCACTCATTCACCTATTCACTTAAGCATTCAAGCATCTTACAACATCAAATCAAGCACTATTCAAACATTGTGGAGCATCCATTGATACAACTTTAGATTTTCATCACCAAGGGTTTGGTAAGTTGATAGCATTTGCATGTTATTTTTTTATCATTCTCTTTCATTTCATTATTTCATTAAGGGTTTGATTACCAAAGTGGGGTTTGACCAAGGCAAACCCCTATTTGCTAACCCTCAACCATTTTTCCCCTCTTGCATGTGTGTTTGCATACCTAGGTATGAAAATTTAACAAGCATTTAGGTGATTGAAGATTGTTCAACAATTCAAATAGGTGCTTCAAGTCAAATCAATCATTTTTCAAGCTTGGAGAAGGTTTTCTATCTGTTTCCTACAAAATTGACTTCAACAACCCGACAAGTAGACATTTCTAGATATGGTGTTTTAGATTTGTCTCCTAATTTCTCAAAATTTTGGGAGAGGACTGATTTTCCACTAGTGGTGAATGAGTCCCACTTTAAGACTAAAAATCTAGGTTTTGTCAGATTCTGGATCCTGGCAGTCAAAAACTTGTTCCCAACAGTTTTTCAACAGTAGCAGGACTAATTTTCCACCCTATGAGTCCCACTATTGATTTTTAGTAATTTTAGACAACATTTAGACCATTCCAGATTCCTCAAATCTTGCCCAGTTGCACTTTGATTCAGCCTTTCTCTTTCTATTTTGCATTTATTCATCTTTTAGTTCATTGTTTGCATATCATATTGTGTTTTCCAACATATTATAAATCTTAGTTTTGCACTCATAATCAGTCATATAGATCACTTAATTACATTTAGTTCACTTAATTTAGCTTAGATAACATCACACATAACATAATTTGAATGAACCCTTTACCATTTTTGGCCCTACCTCTCTCCTTTTAGGTGAAAAACCCTATAAGAGCTAGAGAAGTGCATTGGTGCAAAAAATCTACGGTTCATTTTGGTGAACCTGCATTTTGAACACTTTGCATTTCTGATTTCATTCACATATTGCATCCTAGATTACATTTGCATCAACATTCAATTAGCATATTGTTTTGTTCTTGCATTCTAGGACTTCTCATATTGCATTAGTGAAAGCTTTGTTTAGATTTCATTTTTGCATTGCATATCATTGAAAAAACTGAAAATCTGCATACTCCATCCTTAATTGCATTCTAAAAAGCATTAGAATCATTTTAAATTTTTTGAAAAACACAAAAAATATCATATTGGGAGTCATTCGCCACCCTGGGAAAATCAGTCCCTTTGCACTTTTTACACAATAGTTTCAAACATTTTCTGGCATTTTTCTATATTACAGTCTTCTGTAGTTTTTGTTTTCATTTCCCAAATCTCTGTTTTTAATCATTTATTGCATCTTAGTTTACTTGCATCATGGAATTTTTTTTTAATAAGTTATGGAATTCCTTAAAATCCTTTGTAGACATGTCCAATTGTTCCTTTGGTTGTGACCCTAATGACATTGAGCTGCCTCATACTCCTTCAACTCCTCATGATTTTCCTCCTCGTGATGTAGACATCATTGGAGAAGATGATGATAGCATGAAAAAATTCTTAAATGAATGCCTTGACAACCTGGAAGCCAATGCAATCTTCTATCCATCCACCAAGATGCAAGATCTCCTTGTTGTTGCACCTCCTGATCACTTTGCATACTTACATGGAGATCCTAAAATCAATGAAGGACTTAAGGTTCCTCCCTCAAGTGGACCTAGTTCCTCTAAACAATACTCACAACCATTCTATGATCACAAAGTCACAAACACTCCCATAAACCTTGAAGAAACATATGGCAAAGGTTTCACTATCCTTAGTAAACAAGGTTGTGACACAACACATGAACATGACATTCATCAACTTCTTGAACAACTACCAACCGATGCACACACAACACGATTAGGATATCAAGATCCTTTTCATCTTGATAGACCTCCTTTTCAAACTAGGAGACTTTAGGATGTTGGTACATTGATCTTGGATGCTCCTCCTGACTTGAAAATTCTCCTTCCACATGAACAACCATTACCCCCTTCTAATGAAAATGATGCTAGGATTCCCATGGGTCCTCTTCCTCCTATTCATGAACAAGGAGAGTCTAGCAAATGAAAATGACCCTAGAAATTAAAGAAACTCAAGTTTCCTACGCATCCTCCACCTAAATGTGAAAGGAGACTTCAACTACTTTTAAACAAAGGACTTATACTTTTACCACCTATGAATAGGTTGGTTATTCATCCTAAAGATTCTAACATACCATTTTGCAAATATCATTGCATTCTTGGTCATCGAACAAAAGAATTTCAAACATTGAAGGACACATTGGATAAGTATCACTTCATTGATACCGATTGTTTCACCATCGTACCTTAAAGAAACCAAATCCCATCATCATGCCATAGTTGTAGAATTCTTTATTCTCACTATCACATGAGCCTTTTCCATCACTCACCTCAGCTCATCCTTGCCTTTGCAATTTGTGGAGGCAAGAAATTGTTAGCCTTGTCCTTGTAATGCATTTGTCTTTGTCTTTTAACTATGTTATTCCTTTTTCGCTTAGTTGCTTAAGATTGAGAAACCAATAACTTAGTTAATGGTTGACTTCCATTTGCTTGCTTCTTTTTCCTTCATGTGTGTATCATGTTCCCCCATAATGTGCGTTTGATATTCTCTCTCATCGTACACTTCTTCTATTTGTACCTCTCTTCTTCTATATGTCATGTATTTTCACTTTCTTTTTTCCTTTTGTTTGTTTTTTCCTTTTGGGGATGACACAAAGTGTAGAGACACCCTATGTCTCTTCTTCCATGTTGACCCAAAAGGTCCTTGTCTTTTTCACTTTTTTTTCCTTTTGGGGATGAGCGAGACGACTCATGTCTCTTCCATGTTGATCCAATTTCTTTTTGTCTTTTTCTTGTGTTTTCCTTTTGGGCATGATGCAAAGTGTAGAGACACCCTATGTCTCTTCCATGCTGACCCAATCGGTCCCTTTTTTTTTCCTTTTGGAGATGATGCAAGGCATTGAGACTACAATGTCTCTTCCATATTGACCCAAAATGTAATTTCTTTTCCTTTCATTTTTTCTCTCTTTGTGTCATTCTTCTAGTTCTATGTGCTTTAGGGAATGATGATAGTTCTGAGCTCTTTAATAAAAACATTGCAACAATGAACATACTGACCCCAAAACCATAGATCCCTTATGTGTTTGGTGTGCTCTTTTCTAGGGGGAAACTCCCTTTCTTTTTTTTTCATTTTCGTTGACATCACACAACCTAACTTCAAAACATATGACTTGGCATAGGGATTTCCAAGTTGGCTCTCATGTCTTGTTTTCCTTTTGTATTTTCTTTCCTTTGCTACTTTAAAGTAATTTCTCACAAGACGATGTGTAGCAATTCCTTTAAAATGGGGGGCATACATTACTATTAATTCATTTGCATTCTTGGTTCCTAGTGTAGCCTTGTCATTCATATGATGCGTTCATCACTTTGTGGATGACATTGGGTGTGATGTCCTTCATAAGCATGATCTATCTTAGCATATTACATTCCTCTTGGTGGCCTGATGCACCACATTGCATCCCCTAAGTTATGAATATTCTATTCTTTTATTGGTCCTCTCTTGGAGACATTAGACACAATGTTCCCTAAGTGACTGATCTTGCATGAACTTAACAAGACTCCTTTGAACATGTTTTACATTTTTCATTTTTTCCACCTTGCATAACACAACTTGCATGCCTGTGGTACCCCTTCCTTTTTGTTCATGATTTCTAAGCATATGAAGCTTTTCTTGTCTCATGAAGCACGAACCAACATTTTACTTGTGGTTCCTTGTTAAAGTTATTAGGAGGTATAACTTTGATATGGTTGAACGGGAAGCCCATCTAGCGGAATGAATTTCCCCATAGCCACCTTTGTGTTTGTGAGTGCATACCAACTAGCATATGCATCTCCCTTTTTGGGATTTCTTACCCCATGGACAACCAAAAGTTCTATGGCCCCAAAGTGAGTATACTTGGTCCTTCTCACTTGGCAGACCACCATGAGTTTTGTCACCCCAGAGTGAGTATGCATTCTCTTTTTCAAACAATCAGCCTAGATCTAATCCACAACTAGTTGGATAGATGATTGAAGCTCAATTCAATTTCTCTTTCAACATGTGTGTTCCTTTGTGCTTATGTTTAGTTTTCCATGGGATCTTCATCCTAGGGGCTTGATCATCCCTCTTGATTGTTGCTAACATAAGTGTATTTAAACCCTCCTCTCGATGTTCGTGGCTACTTTAGTGTGAGTTTGAAGCAAGTTCATGCTCTCACTAAAGTGGGGGCTAAATGTGTCGTAGAAAAATGGTCCCTTGTCATTTTCATGGCCTTTTAGGTCTTGTTTCATGATGTTTGATCTATTTTTCTTTGATTTTATATTGTAATGTGGCTTGAACATGCATATTTATGTACTAAAATTTAAATAATGATGTCTTGTGAAGGTGTGTGAAGTGCTGTAAAACATTTCTACACTCTTCTAGAATCTATTCATTGCAATTCACCTAAAAATTAACTTTCATCACTAATCAAGTCCTATTTTGAAGTGTTGTAAAGTCTTGTAACAAGATTTCACACTTTTCTAGGCACAACTTCACTATTTATCCCTTTTCTTATGCTTTATTTGACCCTTTAATGCCCTTATAAGCTTTAATTAAGTGTATTTTTGATATGTAATCCCAACAAACAACATTAAATACAAGATAATTCATGACACCCATTTTTAGGTCTTAGTTGGGACCCATTTGCCATGGGTGGTGAATGAGTCCCCCTTGGCTCCAAATTCAAAATATTTTAAATTTTCTTTTGGGTTTTTATTCAAAATCACTTGATGTCGGCCTGTGATGAGGTATTAACAGGTTACTAAGGCACAAGAATGTAGAAATAAGTGTCTTTACATCCATTCTAATCCCCATTCATCAAGTTCACTCAAGCATTCAAGCACTATTCAAGCATTATGGAGAATCCATTGATACAACTTCAGATTTTCATCAACAAGGGTTTGGTAAGTTGATAGCATTTGCATGCTATTTGTTTATCATTCTCTTGCATTTCATTATTTCATTAAGGGTTTGATTACCAAAGTGGGGTTTGACCAAGGAAAACCCCTATTTTCTAACCCTCAACCATTTTTCCCCTCTTGCATGTGTGTTTATAGACCTAGTTATGTAGATTTAACAAGAATTTAGGTGATTGAAGATTGGTCAACAAGTCAACTAGTTGATTCAAGTCAAATCAATCATATTTCAAGCTTGGAGAAGGTTTTCTTCTGATTTCTCAAAATTCTGGAAGAGGACTGATTCGCCAAAAGTGGCGAATGAGTCCCACCTTAAGATTGAAAATCTAGGTTTTGTCAGATTCTGGATCCCAACAGTCAAAAACTTGTTCCCGATAGTTTTTCACCAGTAGTAGGACTAATTTGCCACCCTGGGTGAATGAGTCCCACTGTTGATTTTTAGTAATGTTAGACAGCATTTAGACCATTCCATAATCCTCAAATCTTTCCAAGCTACACTTTGAGTCAACCTTTCTCTTTCTGTTTTGCATTTATTCATCTTTTAGTTCATTGTTGACAATATCACATTGTGTTTTCCAACATAGTCTAAATCTTAGTTTTGCACTCATAATCAGTCATATAGATCACTTAATTGAATTTAGTTCACTTCATTTAGCTTAGATAAAATTACACATAACATAATTTGAATGAACCATTTAAAATTTTTAGCCCTACCTCTCTCCTTTTAGGTGAAAAACCCTAGAAGATCTATAGAAGTGCATTGGTGCAAAAAATCTACGGTTTAGGGAGAATCACCAAGAACATGATTTGGCACTTTTTTTTTAGGCTCTAGAGGGGAATGGATACCTTATTCTATAGCATTAAATCCTTTTCCTTATTATTTCATAAGATTTTCAGGTTTGATTGTATATACTTTGTTATATATGTGAGCAATGTCATTATAACTTCATTGGTATGAAACATTATTCTTAGGTGGGTAAAGGATGAGTTCGGGTTGGTTTTGAGTTTGTTGTTTATGTGATGGTGGGTAAAGAATTAGGGGATTCTTAGGATGTCCCATAGGGTATGTATGATGTTCATTGATCAAGGGGGATCTAATGGACACTTGTGCATGCATAACCTCGACGGTCTTGGTTTGATGTATCCCTAATAAAGGGAAATGTAGAATCACATGTTTGTTATCATCTAAGGAAGACTCATTATTTTCTTGCATCAGAATAGACTCCCTAGGAAGAGAGTTTTTAGGAGAAGAATAATCCAAATGGTCTTGACATTCAAGGATTGGTTCTTCCAAAATGTCATCATCGTAAGTAAGGGAGCTTTCCATGGTTGAATTGTCTTGTTCTATGATGTTTCCCCACATAAGATTATACTGATTCTCATCAATTGGATTGTGTAACACCATAATATCTTCTTCACCAATAGGAGAGATATTAGGGGAAGGAGAATTATGATTTTCATGTGTGCCAATGATTGGATCCTCGTGCTCAAATAGACACTTCCAAATGTTACAAACATTAGGAAGAAGAGAAATAATTCTATAACTCTCAATCATTGGATGATCATTCACGATTGTATCCTTATTCACTAAAGCATTTGTACAAGTAGGGGAGGTGTTGGGAGATGAATGGAGAATCTAGTTAAAGTGGTGGCAATAAATTCATCTTGTATTGTTATACTATCTTCCCAAGGGGAATGAGGAGAAGAACAAATAAGACCTTTGTGATTCTCAACGATTGTACCTTCTTTTTCCAAGATACCTTCATTACTTAAAGGAGAGGTATCGAGAGAAGTACAATTATGATCATCATGGTTATCTATGTTTGTATTCTCTTCTAACACATCATCCTCACAAATAGGAGAGATAGGAGGGGGAGTAAGTTTAAGACAAATGTTTGCATTTGCACTCTCTTGTACTAAGAGACTATCATAACTAGGTAATGCATTGTATGAATGAATAACATGCTTATTAACTTTCACTTTGAAAACTTGGAAAGGATAGATACTAACATGTATGAATAAAAATATATGAAAATTCAAAATGCAATGTTTTTATTCATGGGGTAAATGCTTTTGACCGGAGCTATGAACCAGAATACAACCACCCCAACGGGGTTTGAACCTTGGTGGCAAGAACAAAAATGCCACCTATAAATCATCACACCATGCCAATACTGGCAATTCAAAATGCAATGTAAAGGGATAAAAGGATATGCAATTTTTGGATGATAATTGACTGATTATTCTATGCAATAATGTGGGAATGCAAAATTTGAAATTAAGCAATGAAATGAGCCAAATTAAGCTAGATTTAATGAAATGCATGTTATAGAAACTTAGCTAACTAATATAGATAGGTAATGGCACCAAACAAAAGCTTAAAAATAGGGTTTTCAGTTCTGTAAAAGGCAGTTTCAGAGTTGAAAAGGGACTAAGTCGCCCAAGGTGGCGAATTAGTCCCATTAGGGATTTTTTTGAGAATTTTCATTTTTTTTTTATTGATTTTGATGCTTTCTATGCTGTATGATGTAGATGTAAAGTGAAAATGTATAATTTTACTATTTTTCAATGAAATGAAGTGCAATAATGCAAGCTATATGAGCTTTTCACTAATGCAATTTTTAAAACCCTAGGATGCAAATTAAACAATTCAAAACCTAATGCAATGTTGATGCAAGATATTCCTAGGATGTGAATGCACTTGAAATTAGAAGTAAGATGTTCTAAATATAGGTTCACAAAAATGTAAACACGAGTTTCTGGTACCCTAATGTTCTTTTTCTCTTCTATGGTTTTTCACCTAAAAGGGAAGGAATAGGGTAAAAATCGGCTATGTTCACACTCAATATTAATGTAATATGGATGAAATATGCCTAGATGAGATGATATAAATGAAAATGATGAATAAAATAGATTGATTTGGTATGCAAAACTAAGAAATGCAAAATGTTTGAAAACACACTGTGATATGCAAAAAGAACTAAAAACATAAACAAACGATAACAAAACTTAATGAAACTGAATAGGTGCACCTGGAGGCTGAAAGCTAATGTGAAGGGATTTTGGAATCTTACATATTTTATCGTTGAAGCCCACTGGGACTTATTTTCCATAGTTTATTAGTCTTGTTTCTTGTGAAAACTATCGGAACAAGTTTCAGGATGCCAGGAACATAAAACTTTAGAAAACACTTTTTCCAGCCTAGCAGTGGGACTCATTCACCACAGATGATGAATTAGTCCACCTACAAATTTTTGAAAAGTCAAGGGTCAACTCTGTGGGTCCTGGTCTACACTTTTTTGCCTAATAGGTTGTTGGATCCGAATAGGTTGTAGGATTTTGTTGACTTTTAATGATCTTCAAAAAATTTATGACATTTTAGAAACCTATCTCTTTGAGAAATCTACATACAAGACTTGAAAAACAAACATGCAAAGAGGGGAAAAAGTGTTAGGGGTTAGAGTATAGGGGTTTGCCTTGGTCAAACCCCAGTTTGGTAATCAAACCCTTAAAAATGAAATAAAATAAAAGTAAAATGATGAATAAATAACATGAAATGTCATAAACTCACCAAACCCTTGATGTTGAAGTATGAAAATATGCTACTCTAAGATGTTTGAATGCTTGATTGAATGATTAAGGATGCTAGAATGCTTGAATGCTTTGATGGATTTAATGCATGAATGAATACTTGAATTAAAGGGTTTTTTAAATGAATAGAAAATTATATCTTTATACACAATTATTCCCCAATTTCCCGAAAATACATCACAGGCCGACCTTAGGTCTTAAGAAATAAAAACCCACCAGTAATTTGAATTTATTTTGATTTTTGTGCCAAGAGGGATTCATTCACCCCTAATGGTGAATGGTTCCCACTCAAGGTATTTGAATGGGTGTTGGGAATTAAGTTGTCTTCAATGATGTTTGTTGGGTTTATATTTAAAAATATAATTAATTAAGGCCTGAAAGTGCATGAAGGGGCCCAATAAAGCATAAGAAAGGTGTATTTATTGATGACAAGAGTAGAAAAGCATGAAATTTTGTTACAAGACTTTACAACACTTTAAAATAAGACTTGGTAAGTGATAAAAAGGGGGTATGTAGGTGAATTATAATAAGAAGATTCTAGAAAAGTGTAAAAATGTGTTATAACAGATCACAACACCTTTACAAGACATCATAGAGTCTTAATGATTCATAAAGATTCAAGACCTAATGTGAATGCGTGGGACACATTGCAACATTAAATCAAGGAAAAATCAAGACAATTAAGCTCAAGGAGAGAAAAAACAAGAAAAAGTAGAAGGGTTACTTTTTCCATGTCCACAATGTTAAAAAATCCCATCCATAAAATATCCAAATAAAACATGAATAAAATTTTGGCCTTTTAAGAAAAAAAAATCATTTTTGGAATTTTTATTTTCGAATTTTTTTCCATTTCAAGAATTTTTCATTTTGGGGAACATTTTAAACTTTCAAGATTTTTTCCTTTTGGAAATTTTTGTTTAGGGAAAAAAATTGCATTTTGGGAAAAATTTCCATTTTAAAAATTCCATTTTTGGAAAAAATTAGGATTTTTGAGGGGGTCTTGGATTTTCTAAAAATAAGAATTTTTGGAATTTTGATCTTTCGTGGATTTCAGGAAAATCCACCAAGGCTAGGATTTTCCCAAGTTTAATTCTCAGGGAAAATCTGAGTTAGCTAGAATTCTCCTAGGTTTAATCCTCAAGGAAAATCTAAGGTAGCTAGAATTCTCCTAGGTTTAATCCTTAGGGAAAATCCAAGGTAGCTAGAATTCTCTCAGGTTTAATCCTTAGGGGAAATCCAAGGTAGCTAGAATTCTCCCATGTTTAATCCTCAGGAAAAATTTGAGGTAGCTAGAATTCTCCTAGGTTTAATTGTCAAGGAAAATCCAAGGTAGCTAGAATTTTCTGAAATCCATTGTAGGTCAAAATTCCCCAAACTCCATAACTTTTTTTCTAGAAGAAATTTTTGAAAAATTCAAAAAGCAACCTAGCCTAATTTTTCATCCTCTATCCATACGTGAAAAAATATTCACATATAACATTGAAAATTCACCTCAAAATCCCTATTTCAAAAATCCATGACACGTGGATTTCCCCCAAACCCTCAAGATGCCTCAAAATATTGCCTTCATCAAATCAAGTCTAGACTCAATTCCCAAAATTAGCCTCCCAAGAATAGCAAAACTAAAAATTTGACCAATCCAAGATGCAAAGATGCAAAAGAAAAAAGAGGGTCCCCGCCTTCGTTGGGGCGTGTGTGCAAAAATTGCACAACACAAGTCATCTAACAACTTGAGTATTCATGGATTATAGCAAATTTTAGTTCACAAGAGAATTCAAGAGTCTACACGAGCATTCAAGAGCCTTCAAGAGTTGATTATCAAGCGTTTTGGAGCATTATTCAAGCATCAAGCATCATGTCAAATTCATCATGCATCATGTTTATTTTTGAGCTAACATTTGTGATGTAGGGTTTCATGATTCAAGCAAGAATTTAAGTCAAGATCCATATAATTCAAGGAAGAGTCAATATCCACATCCATTGGAACCATTTAATACATGTTTGTAGCCTTTATTCCTAGGGTTTGGTGAGTTGCAACATAGCTTATTGCTCATTCATCATTCCTTCATTCTATTTCATTTCATTTCATTGTTTAATTACCAAAATGGGGTTTGACCAAGGCAAACCCCTTTCTACTAAAAAAATGACATTTTTCCCTCTCTTTAGTGTGTGATTTACAGATCTAGGTTGAAGATACATTGAAGAGAAAGATTGGAAAGAAGTTGTCAACTTTGTAAAGTTGTCAAAGTTGTCACCTTGTTTGGAAGATCACTAAAAGACATCTACAAAGAAAAATTTAGCATTTCAGAACCGGAAATAGAAGAGTAGATTCAGACTTTAACCCCCCCCGCCCAAAAAGTTGAGCAGGACTGATACTCCACTTCTAGTGTACAAGCTTTTTTCCAGATTTAGGAATTCTAGACTGATCACTGTCAAATTTCTATTCTTGCCCAGAAACCCTAATTTGGGACTAAATTTCCTAGTCTGGCGTATGAGTCCTAGTGTGCATTAAATTCAACATTTTTAGCATTTTAGACCTTGTTATGAGCTTCTACAGGTTTCTAGGTGCACCTCTACACTTTTCTAGTTTACTATTCTATTTTGCATTCATTTTTAGGTCATCTATTTAATTTTTACACATCATTAGGTTTTGTCATCAGATCTTGCATGTTACTAGTCTTCCTAAGCCCTAGCTTAGTGGTGAACCCCTCTTTAGTCTCTAAACATACCCTAGGACACCTTATTGCAGATATATTTCCCTCATGCTATCCTTGGATTGAGATCTCTAAGGTACCCTTAAGTGAAATAGGCCCTAAACCCTTGTGTTCCATCTCCTAAAAGGTGGAGCACCCTATTTCCATTGTTTCACTTACCCTCTTCTCTCTCAAATCTCTCTAGGTCACTCCCACCTTCTCTACATTTCCTTCCCTCCTTAACCCCACCTCTATCCTTGCCTCCCTACCTCTCTCTTCTTCCCTCTCCCTTTGGTACTATTTCTCACCCATTTCTCAACAACAACATCAATGTTTGAAATGGATCCAATGTAACATCAGGGGCTCCCATCTAAATTCTCTTCCAAATCTCTCATCAAGAGTTAGAACAAGAAGAAAATAAATAAATGAGGTGAATCTTACATTCATGAGTTTAGTTCTTGACAGTATTGAACCTAATACAGCTAGAGAGAGCCTAAGTTAGCCACAATATAAGAAGGTCATGGATATTGAGTATGATTCTTTGATAAAAAACTAGACATGGGAACTTGTTGATCTTCTTGTACGAAAGAAACCCATAGGTTGGAAATGGGTTTTCAAATAAAAATACAAGGTAGATGGATCCATGAAAAAATATAAAGTACAACTTGTTGCAAAGATATATTCTTAAGAGGAGACCTTTGCACCCATTGCAAAGCTCAAAACAATTAGAGTTATTTGTGTACTGAAAACCCAGAAAGGATGGAAGCTTCATTCAATGGAAGTCAAGAGTGCTTTCCTAAATGGTGATCTAGATGAATTATACATGGCCCAACCAAAAGGGTTCATTGGTGAATATCATCCTTAAAAGGTATGTCATCTCATTAATTCACTTTATTGTCTTAAACAAGCCTGTAAGGCATGGTACATAAAAAAAATGGTCACCTCTTGCAACATGGTTTTACTCATAGCCCCTCAGATCCAAATTTGTATAATAAGAAGGTAGATACAAATATTGGCATTATTGTCTTGTAAGTGCATGATATTGTGATCATAGTAAGCTTGGATAATCCTATTGATGGAAAAACGACTCGAATAGATCCTTCAATATGACAGACTTGGGGCTACTTCACTACTATCTTGGATTGAAGATATGACAAATGAAGCATCACAATTTTATTTCATAGATGAAATATGACAATACACTCTTAGAAAAGTTTGATATTTTGATTGTAAACCTATGTCCAGTCCAACAGAGAAAGGTTTGAAACTTTCTTGATTCTAGGATTCTCCTCAAGTAGATGTAACCCTCTACTAATAACTTGTGGAGAGTCTCATTTACTTGACTTATACTACCCCAAATTTATGCTTTGCTATCAACTATCTTTCTACATTAATACATGAGTTGAAGCAATGCTATTGGGTTGTAGCTAAGAATGTTTTGAGATATGTATGAGGTACACTTGATTATGGTCTAGAATACAAGAAGAATTCTTATTTCTTCTTGCAAGGATACATTGACTTAGACTATGCTAGTTTTTATTGATAATAGGATGAGAAGTCAACTACAAGATATGTTTTTCATCTTAGATCTAGGCCTATTTCATGGATTAGTAAAAAAAATTTATTTATTTTTTCTTTCTCATCCACTGAGGTTGAATATCATGCCACACAAGAAGCTATGTGTGAAGCAATTTGATTATGTCACATTTTGGTTGACATGGACATTTATGAGGAAAATCCATCTATTTTTTATTGCAATAATTAGGGGGTATTGAAGCTTGTGAAGAATCTTTTTTTCATGAAAAAATAAAGCATATTGAGGTTTAATATCATTATATTTGTGAACAAGTCTTGCATCACCACATTTAGCTCTAGTACTATCTAACAGATTTTATTATAGCTGATATATGCACCTTGTCTCTTGGTAAGGTGAAATTTGTATTGTTTCGAGGGTACATTTGTAAAAAAAATGTAATAAGGGGGACTGTTATCAATTTATTACATTGTTAATGTATTATATAGTTAAAATATTTTGTAGTTTAACCAACCACTTTCTCCTTGTTTCCTCCTATATAAAGGCGACAATAGTTCTTTGAATAAATCACCAGGTTTTATGTTCTTCATATTTCAAGTCATATTTTTTTACTTCAAGGATTCTCTTCATTGTTTACCTATATTCAATGTTAGATTCTTTGATCTTATGATGTTTATATATTTACATGATCTTTATTCTTGTCACATACTTATCTTTTATTTTATAATTATTATCATGCTTACATGTTTATTTTATGATTAGATTTTCATATGCTTATCATGTTACATCTTATGATATAATTCTTATATTCTTATCATGTTTACATGTTATGATAAATTTCTATCGTTACATGATGTCATTTAGATACTATGTCTATTATCACTTATTTATGGTCCTTATTATAGGGGGTACCTTGTTTTCCCTCATAAGATTTTATGATCACATCTTATTAACTTATCACATGTTTATCGCATAATGTTATTTATGATATTTATTACATATATCTATTAATTTTTAACTATCATATTTTTATCCTCTCATCTAATTCCTTGTATAATTTGAATGCAACCAATTAGAGGGGGCATATATCATAAGTAATGTTTCATTGATGACTATGATTGTAATGACAACTTCATTCCTTTCATGACTTCATTTCCATTTTAAATTCATGCTCTTCATGTATTTATTACTATGAAAAATTTATTCTCTTCATGGTTTCATGCTTATTTGTAAATTCATGCTCATTTTGATGGATCTAGTTATGCCAACATGTATAGGTCTTATTGCACCCAACAAATTCTCTATTTTATTTTTTTATTGTTGATATTATTAAGAAATTGTGTTAGTGCTTATTTTATAATTTTTAATCACATGAATTATTCTTTGGAGCTTTTTATATTTTGAGTTTTTAAAATGGAGTGTTCATTTTGAGGAGAATGTACCAAATCATCATTCTTATTAGTATTATTTTATGAGTGAATAAATTTACTTTCATCTTGACTACATTTTTATTGTGACATCTATCCTTATGGTAGTTCACATTTAAGTCAAAGTGGGGGAAACATATAACTGTCAAAATTATATAGCTTTTACTTTTTCATTATTTTAAACTAAGTTATCCTTATTTTATAATGAATAGTGTATAAGGGGCATGTTTATACATAAAAATTGACAATTAACTTGAACCTTAATTGATCATATCTCCATAGATCCCAAGATTCTAAAGAGTATGTGCATGAAAATGGAGGACCAAAAGGGGGTCAAAAGTAGCCATTTTTTTTTCTTAAATCAATAAAAAATAATCTTGGATGAGAAATTGAAAATAAACAAACTCAAAATTTGAATATGTGATAAGAACAAGATTTGTAATGCTTAAAATATAGTTTCTAAACTTCTAACTTTTTAGAACTATGTTGGAGATTAAGAGGTTCAAATAGGAGGAACAAATAAAGGTCTTCTATTTTTTTTAGAAAGTCTGACCCTTTGGGTTGTATGCCTAATTAAAATTCAACCCTAAGTGTTGAGAGTGTTTTCAATGCGAGTTAAAATATGAGTGCATTATAACATGCTCACATTTCAGATTTTTTTTAAGCTTTTATAGAAGAAAAACATGAGCATGTTATAACACACATTCATTATAATGCTTGCATTATAGACATAATAGACCAAAAATGATTTTGACCACTTTTTGGTCCTCCTTTGTGCACATACCTTAAACTAAATCTATATTTTATCCATTCATTATCCTAGGTCTAACCTATGACACAAGAATAATCCTAGCTCAAATATGTGATACATAAATGACCCCTAACTCCAAAATCTAAATTTAAATATGGGCCTAAGTTGAATCCCTTCCTATTAACTATCATTTGTTGAATTAAGCAAAAAATGTCGCAATTTGTGTATTGGAGTGTTGTATAAATATAAAAACGCTAATTCATTTTTAGAAACCCAAGATCAAAATACAATCATCCAATCAAATTAAAAGAGCATCACATTGTATCATCAACTTACATCAATATCTACATTATTAGTGTTGGACTAGGCACATTGAACGATTTCTTGGCATGCCTTCAATCTTTTTACAAAATGTTACCTTCAATCTTAATAAAACATGAACAAACAAGAAATCCTATGACATTTGAAACATTGTCAACATATGATAATCTATTTTTAATATCTTTGGAATATTTGTACATTTACGCATCAATAGATTTGGTTCTTTAGTAGGAAATAAAAAGATTGTAATTTAATTGGTTGAATACAATTGATGAGGATAATGCAATATTCCTTGATTACTTCATCTATCAAATTTTAAATCTTGAGGAGACATATAAAAGATGCTATAGGAATCTTATCCTCGACAACTTTGTATAAATATATTGAAATATATGTCTGAATCATAACTGTCGGCTAAACAGATATCAACATAATAAACTCATAATCTAAATGATAATAAAACCTCGGACAACCAAATTAAAACAGCAAGGCAATCAAATGTTAATGGAGGCCAATTTCTTGCAGTTGCAAGAGAATAAAAACCAACGAGGGAAACAAGAGAAGAGAAATTCGAATCAGCCAGCAACTTCGCATACTTGCAACGTACGAGGAAAACCGTTCATTCCGCACTAAAACCGGATAATGGGCGCGGAACTTTCACGCAGAATATAAATCCCAACGTGTCTTCCAGCCGAAAAGATGTTTTGATTCCAAATTTCACTTCTTTATATGCCCAACTCCGGTATTTCTCTCCACAGTCTCGCATTCACACAGAACAAAAGAAAAAGAAAAAAAAAGAGAGAATTGAAATGGCAGCTGACAATGAGAGCAAGCCCACGCCTACTAAGCCCACTTCCTCCCTCACCATCAAACTGATGGTGAATAAGAAAAACCGGCTTAGCAATAAGCCGGAAAAGACTTTGTGGATATGCTATGTATCAGTAATCTCTATAACAGCGTCGAGGCCTTGCCAGATTCTCTTATGAAAGCCGACAAATCGGCCCTCCTCGGCCAAAAAGTATTCTCCACCATCTATACCAACGAGACACTCAATATTAAGGCGCCCGCTCTTCCTGTTGCTGCTAAGCCTGCCGGGCCTCCCAAATATTATGTCTGCAGCAACGCCGGTTCGTCAAGCTACAAGCACTATCTTAGCCCACAGTCTGGGTCTGTCAGATGCCCCTGCGGATACTATGTTAACCGGGAAGTCTATTTTGTCGATCTCCCAGCTGATTCGACCCCGCAACCTGTTGTACCTGCAACTACTCAGGGCTATGTTAAGAAGCGTGCTAATTTTGTCATCACCGATGACCTAAGCGTCCGTCCTGTTGATTCCACCGCTACCATTGTCAACCTGTGGAACAAAATTCAAGTGAAAGAGCCCACCGAATTGGAAGAAAAAAATGCTACTGTTGGTCCAGCTGAGGTACGATTTATTAATGGATTTGGGTGTTTCTTCATTAGTTTAGAAACTTGGACGTCTGTGTTAACGTGAGTGTGTATGGCAGGTGTTGGGATTGCTTAAAGCCGCCATGGTTTCCAACACGGCCTTAAACGATGTGTTCAAGGTGGAGACAAAGGTAAAGTTTTGAGTTTTGCAGATAATTTGAGTCAGATTTAAATAGTTCTGGTTTGTTTAGATGATTTATATGGAATCACATTTTAAGTTCTGATTTGTAGACGATTTATATGAAATCACATTTTAAGTTCTGATTTGTTTAAGTGATTTATATGGAATCGCACTTTCTTCTTCATTAGAGTCCATCTAAGATAAATTATATAAACAAATTGTTTATTTCAAAATGAAAATTCAGATTCAATGCACTGAGCATACCTGTTTTCTTTTGCTGTAGCAGTCTGTTTCATCAGGGGCTCCAATGGACACAGAATCAGCTCGAGCGGTGTTTCAAGAATTTCTGCTGAAATTGATGAAAGAAGATCCCAAGTTATTTGCCAAAAGCTTTGCTCAAGCGGCATGAATCCTTCCTCATTTTATACGATCGTGTCGAATCATCTTATTTATTGAAGTGTTATTAGTCTCTGTTTTCACAGTGATGGATAAGTGATAATTTATTTAGTAGTTATACGGTTTAATTAATTAAAATAATTAATTTTTAATTAATGTTAATATTTTTGTTTATGTAATTTATATTAATTAAATTTGTTTATATATCAATTATTCATTTAAAATTTTATTGGCTAGATTATTTGAAATTATATTATAATTTTTACATGTAATCATTAATTATTTTTTACTATGTTTTTTTGGTATTATATTTAGATTGTCTTTTACTGTTATAATATTTTTATTTATACAATATTTGTTCAATAATAATTTATTAAATATTTTGAATTTACTAGATCTATATTAGTTAATCATAAATACAACCTCAACATTATAATTTTCAAATGTGCATGTTGTAGATTCATTTAACATAACTTGAAGTACATGTAATAGAGTCTAGAGTATAATGAAACAACTTGTACAATAGAAAAATATACAAGGAAATGTGAAGCAAATAATTTATAATAATATGTCACTTTGAGAAGGCAACCTCTTATAGTCTTGAATAATAATAAAAAAAAAATTCAATATGATGATGATAATTAGCCACTAGTTCACATATATACCTATTTTTTCCTTGGTTGTCATCCACATTGACTGGATACTTAACTATAAGCTCTAGGATGACCCAACAACCAATATATATAACTATAATAATGATTATATAACTTAGTAGCCACAAACTAATCTATTTATAACCCTGTACACACAATATGATTAGGGTTGTAGCATACATGCATGTACACCACCTCCTAATATATTTTTGATAAGAAATTTTAGCCATTTTAGGCAATTCTAATATGATTTTGGTATACATCAAAAAATTATCACTTGGATCATATTGTGGTTAAATTTAATGAAGATAAGCTTCGAACGAGTACGAGGGAAACTTTGGTAGGTAATGACAAGGGAGAAAAGACATCTTTAAATATTTATTTATCAAAACATCATTATCTACACCCATATTTTCTTCTACCGCCAAAATGAATTTAATACAAGGATGATGTTCTTTGAGGGTTACTATCAATTAGTACCAATTAATGAGATGAAAGAAAGTAACCATGTAAGGTGCATTATTCATTTTAGAGTAGGTGTTACTCATAAATTTTGAGTCTTTTTGCTAGTAAATAGTTTCATGGTTACTAATTTTTTTAGATTATTTGATTCTTAGAAAACTTATCGAGAAAGTATATAAATCTTAATTATAAATAAATTGATATTGGGAAGAAAAAAACTAGAGGGTTTCTTATGTCTATATCAAATTTTCACCATTGTTGGTTGTTGAAAATCAAATAATAATAATAGACACAAATTTTGAATGATTCCTCTTATAACTTTGTTTCCTTTTAAGTTGAGCTTATGGGAAAATTTATACTAATATTGTATCACTCTATAAATTACTCATCTTGGAAAAGGTTACATACAAGGGTATGAGGTTAACATGTTTTAGTTTAAACACCATAAATTAAGCAAGACATCTCTATTTAAATGGGTTTTTATTTCTTATTCATGAATGGTGGGAAAATTTATACTAATATTGTATCACTCTACAAAATACTCATCTTGGAAAAGGTTACATGCAAGGGTATGAGGTTAACATGTTTTTGTTTAAACACCATAAATTAAGCAAGATATCTCTATTTAAATGGGTTTTTACTTCTTAGGCATGAATGGTGGGAAAATTTATACTAATTTTATATCATTATACAAAACACTCCTCTTGGAAAACGTTACATACAAGGGTATGAGGTTAACATGTTTGAGTTTAAACAACATAAATTAAGATTTTATTTCTTAGGCATGAATGGTGGCTCTTAATTGCATGCATATGTCCTTCAAAGATATTTATTTTTCTTTCTATTTGCTAGAAGAAAATTATTATTTATATGGTACAAATGATTACAACATGTAAGATTTCTTTCTATAAAAACAAGCCAGGAAAGCGTGCCCAACTATTACCCACTAAAAAATAAACATTAAATTTGTATGGAATAAGAGCCTAGTTTAAAGCCATAAAGAAAAATCTTATGATAACCCATCAAATGCTAAGCCATATCATACTTTCTTTTAGTATCATTATATATAGAAAAGAAATCATAATGGGTTTTTAGGACCATAAATCATTTTTTGAATAGATGTTACTACAACCAAAAAGTGGATGATAAGATCATTTCCATCTAATTGATTAATAATATGGTTCAATATTTTTTATTTATGTACATTTATGTTAATGTATTCATAATTGTGCATGTGAAAAAATATTTTATTATTTATATTTTGGTATGTTTGTTATTTTTCTTTTTCTTCATGCTATGATCTCAATATATGAGACATATCCCAAATTTTAAATATTGTCAATTTTTAGAATTTCATATAAGTTAAGATTTAAGCTAGCCCTATAATAGATCATAACAAGGGGAACTTTGGATAACTTGACCTTCTTAGGAGGTCAAGTAGAGTTTTTTTCTTATATTGTAGGAATCGGTGTGCCATAGAAAAAAGGGTCTCTTGCTTGACATGGGATCAATTCATGATAAATTGGAGTTAATGGGGCCTTGATTCAGGTGTTGTGACACATTTTATGCATCCACACTAGGTCTTGGACCCTTGCAAATTGAATAACATGCTTTTATCAATGTCTTGTAAAGGTGTTGCAAAGTGTTGTAAAGGACTTTCATGCTTTTCTAGACTTAATCGACCCATTTCTCCCCAATTCAAAATTATAATTTTTTTTTTAATAAAATTACTACATCAATCTAGAAGGTTTTTGAAATAAAATTAATGATGAACTAGTGTTGTAATGTATCTTGCACATTCACATTGTTTCTTGTGCCTTTCTAGGCTATGTGGACCTCATTTTAGTACTGAGAAGTGTATTTAATCACATTTTCATATTGAATTTTGTGTTCCATGCCCCAATTTACCTTCACCTCATCATTAATAGGCCCCTATTAACCCATATTGTGCATCCCAAGGCTTAAATTGATCAAATAACCGACAAAGTTGCAATTTAAACCTTATTTCCTTATCTCTTGGCATCTTAGCTGTCAAATTGGCCCTTGTGGACCCCACTCACAATGCATGGAGAATAAGTCCCATCCAGGTGGGACCCACTCACCATGGCTGGTGAATCAGTTCCATTTGGCTCAATTTTGACCTTTAAGCGTGAAAAAAGTGAAAATCAAGTTTAATATTCTTTCATGTCGGCCTTAGGGATCTAATTTTTTGGCTAATAAGGTGAATTTCCTATAAAATCACATCTCCTAACTCATTTTCACATTTATTCTTCATTATTCATCCATCATTCTTCCATCTCAAGTCAAGCAACTTAGGGTTTCTTCATTTCAAGTCACCAAGATATCAATTTTCAAAAATTCAAGGGAAAATTCTACATGATTTGTTGTAGAATTTCAAGATCAAACATCATGGAAAGGTAAAAAATTCCATTATTGGATGTTTCATTCTATTCTTTCATCATTTTGGTTTAATTACCTAAAAGGGGTTTGACCAAGGCAAACCCCCATGCCCTAACATCTAACTTTTCTCCTTCTCTTCTTGTGTGTTTGTAGATGTAGGACTCTTGGAAGCTTGGAAATCATTAAGAATCAAGTTGAAAAGTTTCTCAAGTCTTCTCCTCATTGATCAAGTCAAAATATAAAAAAAAACTCACTTTCAGGTTTGAAAATTAGAGTTTCAAAAGCGGACACTTGTAGGAAATCAAAGTGCAGAATGAGAGCTCCAGATTCCACCTTTGAATATTCAAAAATTAAAAAGTGGACTCATTCGCTATCAGTGGTGAATGAGTCCCACTTCCAAGTCAATTTTTAGTTTTTTGTATTTTTAGATACCCTTTTGTTTGAAATAGGTTCTGGCTTAGTTTTGCAAAACAGGGATTGATTCGCCCAGAATGGTGAATGAGTCCCACCAAGCCTAAAAACTAGTATTAGTAGCATTTCAAATGTCATTTCTAGCCTCCTTCAATATCTCAAGTGCACACTTTTAGTTTGGTTCATTTCTGTTAAGTTTTGCATTCATTTCTAGTTCATTGTTGCATTACACAATGTATTTTCAAACAACTCACATTTCTTAGGCTTTTCATACTTAATCAATCAATTTCATCATCTAGTTGCATTTAGATCATTGCATTTAGTCTTAACTTCATCATACACATCTTAGATTGAGTGAACCACCTAGATTTTGAGTGTGGGATCTATCTCTTTTCAGTAGGTGAAAGACCCTAATTGAGCAAAAGAGACCTAGCATTCCTAATCCCAAAAATTTATGATTCAATCGGGTAGCCCCTTAATATTTGGGTTTTCAAGCTTTAGGAGGTTTAATTAAGCCTCTTTAATAGATTAGAGGTTTTTGAATTTTAAAATATAGGGTGGAAGTTTAAAAATAATGGGTTTAGGAGTTTGATAAATACTCAAAACTAACCGACCTCCTATATATTCTTGGAGTTATGTGGTAGCTCAACGGTGGTTAGTTAGTCTGCTTGGCAGGGGGTCCAAGGTTTGACCCTCCCACTGGCCTTTTCTTAACCAAATATCAACTTACTAACAACAAAACAAACAACCACCTATTAATAGTAAAGCACACATGGCTGGTATAGTGGTTAGGTGGATGAGGAGGAAGGCAAAGGTGGGGGGATCGAATCCCCCCAAACAATTTTTTTAACAAATCAAACCGACCGCCATGGAGGAGAGATGGAAGAAGTGCCATGTGTCAAACTGTAATAGGTCAAAGGTTGACTGCACCATGTTGACGTCAGCATGTTGAACATTTTTACCCAACCTTTGACTACTCGTAACTTAGGAAAATAGAGTCCAATTTGCACGAAACAAATGTCATAAAAAAGCTCTCGATGAGCTCTTCGTGTTGAGACCAATGTTGACCACTTTTGGTGACTTTGAATTTTTTCCTTTCTCTTTGAGTTGAGCCCTTAGTTGACCAAGGTTTGACTAAGCATAACTTGAGCTTTGTTTGATTGCATTCAGGTTGCGTTGGAGTTAGTATTCCGAGCTCTTCCTGATGATGCTAATTTTGGAGAAAAATGAGAAACTTCAAATTTTTGGCGAAGATCCTCTGGATCAGTCCTCCCCACTGGAGAGCTTTTGGACCTCAGAAAGTTGGTTACTCAGAAAGTAAGTGAGGGTAAGGTTCCCTCACTTTACAAATCTCCATCCATCTTTCCTTGCTTGGATTCATCCCCTTTAGTTCCACTCTGAGGTACTCAACAACTCCTATTCGTGAAGTCCTAGTTTTCCTATCTAAGATGACATCCTTTGGCAATTTTGACATGTACTCCGGTGAAAGATCATCAATTGGTGGAACCTGAATGTCTGTGTCTTCATCCAGTATCATCCAAGGCTCGTACAACTTAAAATTCTCAACATTGACAACCAAATAGATGTGCACGTATGGAGGAAGATTAAGGGTATGTGCAGGATCATGATGGGCCAAAAAGTGGCAATATTATGGGTATGTGTAGCGTATGTGGCTGACGACTTTTTTCTTACCCAAAATTGATGAAACAAAAAGGGTTTTTAAAGGAGATTCTCAGCTTTCCATCAATATAAATTATGCTTTACTTTAAATTTAATTAATAATTATTATTCATTTTTTATTTGAATTATAGCTAAAGTCCTGATTGATAGGTTGATTAAAAAACATCTATAGGTTTCAAACTGTATCATATTTTTTGAATCCAAAACATGCGTCACATTCTATGCTTTGCATTCTATAGTATTAAAAAAAGAAAATTTTAATTTCATGAAGTTTTGACCAAGTTAAGTTGGTCAGACATACGAGCTTTTATATTTTTTAAAATTTATCATAAAAAATTCATAATTAATTATTTACTTGGAAAAAAATTACAATAAAATATCCATCACATTGGGACATGAGTCCTCTACTTATATCTAAAATATTATAAAAAAATATTATCATTTTATTGTGGTTAGGGTGGTTAGACAAACACCTACTTCTTATGTTTTCCCTAAAATTTAAGTACTACTGCATTGAAATTCAAATTTTAATCAAATAGATTTCTTTTTTTAAAAAAATAAACCTAGTAGTTTAGAAACTACATTCAATTTTCTATAGATTCTATTCTTACATGTTTTTGAAATAATATAGATAACTTATTCAAATTTTTATGTCAAGTTGCCTAACTTTGATTTTTTGAATTTTTGCCACTTAAGGGCCTGTTTTCTCCATGATGATCCTGCACATACCCTAAGGCGGAAGGCGTTGGCTCCGATATTTTACAAGATCTCAAAGGGACCATACCATATCGACTTGAGCTTCCTTCCTTCACCTTGCATTCTTTCCTTATTGATGGGTGATCCCACAATAGTGGTTTACAATTTTTGGCCAAATTGGACACTGAATTTTTATTTTTAACTAAATCTTCACATTCAAGCACCTATAACTGCTAAACCATGAGAAATTTGAAGATGATACAAACTAGAGTCTCATCACATTTTGTCTATAGATTCTAAAAATATTTTTTTCAAATTTTTTGAAATCAGATTGCGCATTCTTTTCCATCTCCCACAAAACTGGTTTTTTTAGAAAACAACATTTTAAAAAAGTGACGCACACTGTATAACACATAACTTTTTTTCCATGAAGGATAAAATTCTAATTCTTTTGAATTTAGATTTGTAACCTGATATCTAGTTCTTCCACTTGGTTAGATAGTTTTTTATTGAATATTTTTTCTTTAATAAAGTTTCGAAGTCAAACCAATGACAATTCAGACATAGCGTGACCATATAACACGTAGCTTTTTTTTTGTATATATCAAAATTCAATTTTTTTTGTATTGGATCAAGGACTTCTATATCTGGTGCACTCATATTTTTCAATTTTTTTTTTGATAATCTACTATTTTTCCACATGTGCAGAACAAAGACCTTCATTTTCGATGAAAAACCTATGTTTAATAAAACTAAAAAACAAATACATAATAAACCCAAAACATATTAAAATTATATTCGTTGGATAGATCGTTCTGAGGACTACCTAATTCTAGTTGGGTTTGTGAAGATTCCCCCATTTTCATCCTCAACCCGAGCTTCAAAGCGTAAAAATTTAAGTTTTTTGTGTGAACAAGGTCAAAAATTAGGGAAAAGGGGGGTTCAAGCGAACCAGGGTTCATTCGAACCCCCTTCAATATGCATTTTTCCTTTTGTTTTCTGGGTGGGAAATGTGGCCCCAATAATTAATGGGTTCATTCGAACCCTAGTTCGGTCGAACCCCTTTTTGGTTCTGTCGAACTTGTAGGTTCATTCAAACCCCTAAAACCATTTTTTTTGCCATGGGGTCATTTTTTCTCAGTTTTCCTTCCTCCATTAAATTGTAAACCACTATTGTGGCTTCACTCTGATATGTAACCAAACTCTATCTCCAACATGGAAATGATGATTGGTGTGATGCTTATCATGTCAAGCCTTTTATTTGGCTTGGCTCTTCTCCAACTGTGCTTGCACTTTCTGGATGAACTTTAAAGCCTTCTCTACATCATGGCATCCATCTTCAACATTGTCCTTCCCAAAAGAAAAATCCATCAGTGTTTTGGGCACATAACCGAAGCAAGTATCAAAAGGAGACCTCTTTGTAGAAAAGTGTGCCACATGGTTGCAAGCATGTTGCACATAATGAAGACTCTCATCCCACAGCTTGGGATGTTTTCTGCAGTAACCTCTAAGCAGATGCACAACTGTCCTTTTCACTACCTCTATTTGTTCATTGGTATGCGGATGGAAGGCTGTAATCTTCTTCAATTTGGTGTCTCTGAGTCCCCACAAAGCTAACCAAAATTCCTCTAGGAATCAAGAATCTTGATCCAATACAATAGAAGTAGGTAAACCAAAATGAACCCATACAAATTGGAAGTACATCTGAGCTATCAGTTCATCAGTCACCTATTTTTTACAAGGAATTAAGATACACATTTTGCTAAACCGATCAACTACTAAAAAAAAGTAATCATGTCCCTTCCTCTAGTTATTGGTAACCCCCTGACAAAATCCATTGAAAGACTTTCCCATGGACAAGATGGTATAGGTAGAGGTGTGTACAACCCAAATTTCCTGTTACTAGACTTACTTGTTGCACACATGACACAACCTCTAATATACTTAGTTATAGTTTCTTTCATACGAGGCCAATAATAATATTTCTGCAGTTGAGTGATTATTTTTCTTACCCCAAAATGTCATGCAATCAATGAGGTGTGTGCTTCTCTGATTACCTATGCTTGTTCATCTTTTGGAAATACCTTTAAGGATAATCAAAGCATTCATAACAAGAGGCCTAGACAACATATTTGCTACTTTGTTATGGGAACTTTTCTTGTACTTAATTACCAAATGAAACTGTTGTAGAAAACCCATCCACCTAAAGTGCCTACTTTGTTGCAGTTTGGATTGTGAATGCATCTACTGAAGTGGCTGGTGATTAGTGTGGATTATAGTTTCTTTTCCCATTAAGTAGTGTTTCCATTTTTTAACACTCTGAACTAATGCATAAAGTTCCTTATGATAAGTAGGATAGTTAATAACTGCACCTGTAAAGGTCTCAGAGTGATAGCAGATTGGTTTACCTCCTTGTGTTAGCACTGCTCCCATGGAAAATCTGCTCGCATATGTCTCGATCTCAAATGGTTGGTGTAAATCCGGTAAAGCCAAAACAGGTGCTATGCTCAACCTTTCCTTCAAAGTGTTGAAGTCCTTCTTCTGTGGACCTCCCCACTAAAAAGTTGTCTTTGTACTGGTCAATGCATGCAATGGTGATGCAATGTAGGAGATGTTTGCAATGAACTTTCTCCAATACTGGACTACACCTACGAAACTTCTGACTTTAGTGACTGTACTTGTCTTAGGCCATTTTAAAATAGCTTCGACCTTCATAGGGTCTACTTTCAATTGACCACCACCTATGACATAGCCTAAGTACACTAAGGATGTCTTAGCAAATTCACAGTTAGACATATTTACAAAGAGTTTTTCTTTTCTCAATACATCAAAAACTTTCTTTACATGACTTACATGATCTTCCCAAGTTCGACTGAATACAAGAATATCATCTAAATAGACTATAACAAAATCATCAATAAAAGGATGAAAGAAATCATTCATGACTCTCATAAATGTAGTTGGTGCATTGCAAAGCCTGAAGGGAATGAACAACCACTCAAACAGTCCTTGTTTTGTCTTAAATGCAGTTTTCCAAATGTCATCTTCTGCAGTTCTTATCTGATGATATCTGCTACACACTTGTCTAACTTCTAAAGTGAAATGAACTGCATGTTTTAATTGATCAAGTAAATCATCGATTCGGGGAAGAGGATACCTATTCTTTATCGTTATCTTGTTCAAGGCTCGATAGTTGATGCACATTCTCCAAGACATATTTCTTTGGAACCAACACAATTGGAGATCGACAAGGAGATGTAGTAGGAAAAATGACTCCTTTTTCCACCAACTCCTGAACTTGCTTTTTAATTTCTTCATTCTGCAAAACCGATAAGTGGTACATATTGATATTTGGAAGAGGCACATCCTGCTCTAACTCAATTTCATGTCGTATTTCTCTCTTAGGTGGTAACCCCTTTGGCTCCTGAAATAAGTTATCATAAGTAGAAAATATTTTGACCATCTCAGTTTTATGCTCTAGATCACACCCCTTAAATGCTTCAGCGTTTTCATCCTCTTTTGGTTTTACAAGCATTAATACAAATTTCTTACTAGAATTGATCAACCTTTTCATTTGACCAACATTAACTAGTGCAAGATTAGTCTTAACTTTGTGTGCCCATACAATGTATTCTATCATGTCTTTAAAAAGATGATACTTATTCTCCCCCTATAAAAGATTGTTTTTATGTCATACAGATAGGGACTCCCTACCAAAAGCCCACAAATATCCAAAGGAACAATATCTACCTCTACCTCATCAACAAAGTTTGTAGCGATAGAAATTTTCAATTTACATTGTTTTGTTACCTACAGTTGAGAATCATTGCAAACCCATCCAAGCGGATATGGATTTGGATGAGGTGTTGTAGCTAGATTAAGTTTCTTTACCACCTCTTCAGATATTTAGTTGACTTGAGAACTCGTATCAAGTAGTGTGTCAATCTTAGTGTGCTTAGTTACAACTCGAATATGAAACAATTCATTCCATTTCTTATCAACTTTAGGAGGAGTAGATACTTTACTTGTACTTGAATTTGCATTAGAAAAATTTGCATCAAAAGAGAGAATTATACCTTTCCTTTTACCTTGGACCCCAGCAGTAACAATCTATGTTTCGTCTCTAGAGTCAGATCCAAGATCTTGTTGAATCACTGCAACAGTCTTTTGCTTGCCTTTATTTCCTTCGTATCTTTTCGGCCTTAATTCAGGATGTAGCTTCCAACACTTTGAATCATCATGCCCCTCTTTCTTGCAATGGGAGCATGTTGGCTTATCACCCTACTTCTTAACTATAGTTGTCTTCTTCCCTTTGCCTTTATCTTTATCTTTTTCTTTACACTTAGACTTCCCCTTAGATTTAGATGGTTTCTTTGCAAAATTATCACTGAAAGTGTTCTTACCCCTTGACTCTAAGTGAGTGGCTTGGACTGAAACTTCATCTAGATTATTAGGACTCAACATTAGAATAGTATTCCTTAGGTAAGAATGCAAACCACCTATATACTTAAGCAGAGTATCATGAGTATACAATGGAACATTTAAAGCAATAGCCCGTTTTCTAAACTCATGAGTGTAATCTTGGATAGATTGACCCTTACCTTGCCTAAAGGTTTTCCAACTCATTGTTAATTGTTGCATATAACCTAAAGGGTAAAACTATTTTTTAAGGGCAGCAACAAATTCCATCCAAGTCATATTAACCTTACCATGGCGAGCAATTTCCTCCCAAGTCCTACTCTCCCACTAGGTGAGAGTTGTACCTCCCAACCGGAGGGTGGCTAACTAGATCATAGAAGCATCTTCTCTTAGGCCTTGAATCCTACAATACACTTCTACTTGTTGGATCCAATCATCTAACTATTTGCCATTTAACTCACCACAATACTTAGGCAATTCAATTTTTACATCTAGTTTAATAATAGGCTTAGACTTGCTTTTGAAAGGATAAATAGTAGTAGAAGAGGAACAAGAAGGGGAAGATGGAGAAGAAGGGAAATATGGAGGAGATGGAGCTTATGGAGCTTTTTCTTCTTTTTCCTTTTGATCTTCCTTCTTTTCTTGCTTCGATGAACCTCCCTTTTCATGCTTCTTCTTTTCCACATAAAGCTCTTCCAACATAGCCTTCATGTCAAGAAAAGCTTGTTGAAAAGACTTATCATCAAGCTCTTGCTCAGTACTTTTCCTAGCTTTAGTTTCTTCCATTGTTGGCAAAGTCCTTCATTTTCTGATCTCAGGATTGTATTCTTCAAGTTTTCCTTCACCTCGTTGTTTCCTAGATCGTGTTAGCATCCAATTATGCAATACTAGTCACACAAAGCTCTAATACCAAACTTGATCTATTTTACAGATCTATGACAATTGCATTGAATGTGTAATGATTACAATTAAAGAAATCCAAATTTCTTAATCAAAATTAACACATGAACATGATTAAATAAATGGAAATAACAAAGTGATGAAATTTAGAATGAGAGAAAAGAGAGAGAGAGAATGCAAACAAAATAGATAACGAATTTTTTCGTAAGAACGACTACGTCTCTGGGCCCCTCTCAAATGAGTCGACTAATCTAATTAATTCTCTAGAATAATGGTTACAAAATTATAGCATAGATTCTCCTTGGTACAAAGAAATTTTGAATAACTCCTCCAAAGTGCACAAGAACAATCTCCTTGAAAGCACGGGAAAGAGAAAAATTTCACCAAAATTGTTCTCCCAAGTTACCACCACTTACCTTTTCCCATCCTACACTACCCCCTTTCATACATCAATATTACTCAAATTGGTTACTAACCAATTGATTTTAGAATATTCCCCAATCCCCCTTTACATAGTAAAATATTTTAGAAAATCTCCCCTATTTACATTAAAATCACTAAATAATCCCTTAAATCATTTGCAACCTCCTTTAAAAATATTGATAATCTTTGATACATATTAAAGCCCCTTAATATTTGGGATTTTAGGCTTTAGGAGGTTTAATTAAGCCTATTTAACAGATTAGAGGTTTTTGAATTTTAAAATATAGGGTGGAAGTTTAAAAATAAGGGGTTTAGGAGTTTGATAAATACTCAAAACTAACCAAGCTCCTATATATTCTTGGAGTTATGCGGTACCTCAACGGTGGTTAGTTATTTTTCTTGGTGGGGGTCCAAGGTTCAACCCTCCCACTGGCCTTTTCTTAACCAAATATTAACTTTCTAACAACAAAAAAAACAACCACCTAATAATAGTAAAGCACACGTGGTTGGTATAGTTGTTAGGCAGATGAGTAGGAAGGAAAAGGTGGGGGGACCGAATCCCCCCCAAACAACTTTTTTAACAAATCAAACCGACCGCCATGGAGGAGAGATGGAGGAAGTGCCACGTGTCAAACTATAATAGGTCAAAGGCTGACTGTGCATGCTGATTGTACCATGCTGACATCATGCTAATGTCAACATGGTCAACAGTTTTTACCCAAACTTTGATTGCTCGTAACTCAGTAAAAAAGAGTTTGATTTGAGTGAAACAAATTCCATCAGAAAGCTCTTGAAAAGCTCTTTGTGTTGAGACCAATGTTGACCACTTTTGGTGACTTTGAATTTTTGTCTTTCTCTCTGACCTAAGCCTTGAGTTGACCAAGGTTTGACTGAGCATAACTTGAGCTCCGTAGCTCCATTTGACTTCATTCGAGTTGCGTTGCTGTCAGTATTCTGAGCTCTTCTTGATGATGTTGATTCTAGAGAAAAAAGAGAAACTTAAACTTTTCACAAAGATCCTCCAAATCATTCACATCATTCTAGGGACCTTATTTGATTAAAATGTACCTTAATTTGTGTAGTGTCGAAAAATAGGTCCCTTGACATTTTCACACTCGTTTGAGTCCTCCTTGTGTATTTTGGCTTAATGTTGCCTTGATTTAGTGTTATAATGTGGATAACACATTCACATTAGGTCTTGGGCCTTTCTGAACTAATGGAGTTCAATGGTGCCTCGCAAAAGTGTTGTGAATTGATGTAACACACTTTCACACTTTTCTAGGGTTTTATCAAATAACTAAGCATAATAAACATAATTTTAATCATAATCAACCTTAATCTTGCCTTATTTGGAGTGTTGTAGAGTGTTGTAACACACTTTCAAATTTCTCTAGCCTTGTCATTAATAATTGGTCTTTCTTATGCTTTAATTGGCCCTATTTTGCATCCACAAGCCTCATTTATCACATATTTTCAAGGATAATTCTGACACAAATCATTAGCCAATCATAATTTAGGTGTTTTTGGCTTGTGTGGCCCATATTTGGTGATCTGTGACTCATTCACCACCTTGGGCGAATGATTCCCACCTATATTTTTGGGTCTCAAACCTATTTTTACACCTTTCTAAGAAGTTTTGATTTTTGGTCCCATACATTATGCTAGATGCGACTCATTTCCCATCTTGGGTGAATGAGTCCTATGTGACCAAAATTCAACTTTAATTCAAATTTTTGGCAATATTTTATTCTCCTAGAACTGATGCTGGCTTGTAGTGTTGTAATTTCGAGAATTCTTGCATAAATGAGTATAAATACAAGGTTCTTTCTGTAAGATGGGGTTTCTTAGTTTCTAGCCTAGAATAAGTGATAACCAACACTTCTAGACTATTAACCACACCTAAACAAGAGAACACAAATAAAAGAGAGAAAGTAAATGAAACACTCCCCATTATGGTTTATTACTTCTCTTGTCTCTCCTTATTCAATCTTTTCCCTCAGATTTTGTAGTAAACTTGAGCAAGTACCTACAAATAGTAAGTAAGAAAGTTGGAGATGAAAGGTTGTTAAGTTGAAAATGGTAGAGGAAGGTTTCTTTTATAGAAAACCATTTGAATGGACATATGAGATTAATCCTCTAGAAGGATTCCAAGATCAATGGTGGAGGATGCATTCAAGAGGGAGGTTACAAAATCGATGGTTGAGATTGAGTCTCAAAAAGATGCCAAGATCAATGGTCCAGAATTGATGCACCAAGAATATACTATTCTTGGATAAATCATGACATGTATGATGCTGATGGCTATGACAATAATGAATGCTATGAAAAGGGTTAATGACAGGGTATCTTTGACTAGAGGAGGTGCATAAATAATTTATTTTAAATTATTTATTCGAAAATGGAGTAAAATGGAGGAAAGGGACAAGTGGCAAATAAATAATTTATTCAAATTACTTATTTGGAGAAAATGAAAAGGAGCATTTAATTAATCAAGTTAATTAAATGGAGAGATGAAATTTATAGAGGAATTAAACAATTTCAACAATTATTTAATCATAGAAGAATAAAAGGTCGAATAATAATAATATTTATTTGACTATAGAGAAATAATTGAATAAATGATTTTTTATTTAATTATAGAAGAAATGGATATATTAGCGACACCATTAAATAATTTTAATTGATCAAGATAGAAATGAAAAGGTGAATTAATTAAATAATTATAAATTATTCAATTAATAGAGGGATATGATCGAACATAATTGAATAATTAAAATTATTCAATTATTGAAGGATGGAGACCAAGAAAAATGATGCTCGTAGACTTAGGAAATTTTTTCAGTGTCTACATTTTTCCCCTCTTTGACATAATGCAATCCATCACATTGTGTCAAAGAAATTTGGTCAAGAGATGCTCTAGGATGCCTCGGCGACAACAGGGTACAAGTATGCCCCCTCAGGAAAATTTGACAAATTTTCAAAAAAATTAAAAAATTTGGAAAATTATCCCGATAAGGCAAAAGGATGGCTAGAATTTTGATGAAGACATAATTGTTGATCAAAGTAAAAAGTAGGGTCAAATTCAAGGTCAAGGGTGTCAAATGGTGCATCCAAAAGGCAAGGCAGGGAAAATACCCTAGATTTTGACCTATAAATGGAAATTTGAATTTGAAAAAGGGTCATTTTCACATTCCATATTTAGATATCTTGAGAGCTTAGGGCGAGTAGGAAACAAAGATGTCTCCAGTTCTTGAGGCTTCCCACCACGCATATCGAATCTGCACACATCACCATCCTAAGGGAGTGCCCGCCCGGTACGTACTATGAACCCATGCTTTAATTTTTTTGTCTCACATGCATTTAGGCTAGGACATAATTTAGCAGATAGTTTCCTCACATGGCATGTGACACATCTATTATTGTGTTCAACATATTCGATAATTAGTTTGCCATAATTTTATTGGCACAACACAAATGTGTAGGGATAGGGCAAGAGATGTTTGTGATGCGACGCATGAAATTATGCGACACAAGTGAATTTTCGAGTTTCATATGTGATCGGAAATGATACAAATGACTTTGTGTGATGCATTTGTAGTTGTAGTATAGTTATACTCTATGTGACACATTAGATAGAAAGTGTGAAGCAATTTCCTAATTAATGATTTTCCCCAGACTAGGAAAGTTTGACTTGGTCAATTTAGGTTTGATAGGTCAAATGAGGGTTTTGGATTAATGCTATTGGTTGCTTGATTTTTTCAAGTTTTTCTTCTACCCATTTACACACGAGAGTCTAGACCATATGTGTTTCGACTATGGAACCAGTTAGGTGATGATGAGAAGGGTGTGTTGGTGGAGCTAGGTTTATTTTATGTGACATTTATTCCCACTATTAGGGAAAAGAGGTGCATGTTGACAATGCTAGCATGAAAATGGCACTTGGAGATGAGTAGCTTCCATTTTCCTATAGGGGAGGTGAAAATCACCCTAGAGGACATGTACAAGATCCTGAGATTACCCATTCATGGTGAGCATGTGCAGTATGAGTGTTACAAGACTGAGGATAATTCTAAGCTTGGGATCGAGGGATATGAGATCTGGTCAGAGGCCCTTGCAGAGACATATGATTAGCTTGACTGTGTTCTATGCGCATTAATAGTAGGAGTGATGATTCCTGATCACAGGGGCCATGGCTTCCCAGTTGGTTGGGGAGAGATGTTGGGGTCAATGATTTAACATAGGACAGTGTATGCATGGGGGCCATGTCTTTTGGTGATGTTGTATTTCTGGATGCATGATATCATTTACAAAGAGGGGCAGAGCCTGAGTTGTGGTGTGACCTTGTTGACAGTTTGGGCATGGGAGCATATAGTAGTGTTTTGGCCACCAATGGTTCGACAGGAAGTGGGCGCAACACCGTACTCTTATCTATATATAGGGGGCCTTGACTCAAACAAACATTGGAAATGTGGGCTACTGGAAGAATGACATTGACACACTGGTGAGTTTCATTTGGAGACCATATAGGACATGCTCATTGTGGATAGATGAGGATGACCACTTACCTTGGTGCAGACAACTAGGATATCTGATTGCACAGACAATATAGAGTCAACAAATTGTTGAGATGGATCTACTAGAGGGGGTCTAATGACAGTTTGGGGAGAGGGAGGGAGTTCCAATGGGTAGAGCAGAGTATGGGCAGTCGTCCTATGAGGTGCATCCCTAGGGCCCACATATTGTAGTCACCATGGTGGAGTAAGAGATAGATGCCCTATAGGCCTTGGATTGGGAGTGGTGGGGAGGAGATGTAGATGCAGGCACCACACCAGAGTATGATGACTGGTGGAAAATTCACAGGACCATTCCACTTATAGATCCACAATAGCCACCGCTCGTAGAGCATAGAGTCAAGGGTGTGAGAGGTCAATGGGGAGGAAGAGGAGATGGAGGATGAGGAGACATAGGAGGATGAGGGAATGATGGGGGTGATGGAGGAGGAGGATGAGGAGGAGGTGATAGATAGCTGAGGAGGAGGGACAAAGGGTGACAGGAGGGTAGGCAGCTGCCATCCATCCGAGATTAGTCAGAGATGGAGGATAATCAGTTGGAGGTCAGGGAAATAGAAGATGCACTAGTACAAGCTAGGGAATAGCATGTAGAGGTGCTTGTAGTGGTGGTTGCACAACCAAAGGCTATGGAGGTTGAGGGAGGTGGTGATGGAGGATAGGAAGAGCAAGTAGGAGGAGATGAGGAGGCGGATATGGATGAGGTAGAGTGGATTCTTTGTGAGAGGATCATCATGGGAGAGGAGGAGATGTCATAGGAGGTGGGGACCAAAGAGGGAGAGGGTTCAACGGAGTAGAGGATTTCCACTCTAAAAGTTTGGGTGCAGGCCCTAGAGGCACAATTGAGGATAGTGACTGCAAAGAGGGACAACCTTAAGGTCGAGAGAGATGCATTCCATGTAGAGAGGGATTGGAAATCATTAGCCAACATCAAATCGATCAGCAGGTGATCGAGTTTAGAGCCACATGCAGTGGATCAATGGTTGAGGTTGCTTGAGAGTATGCTACGGCGAGCAGGACTAGCCAGTATTACTGGGATTTGTATGAGAGACTAGTTCCACTTGAGAGGAGAGAGCCCACATTTTTAGAGATAGACAGTGGTTCACAGAGTAGAGGGAAAAACAAGACACATATTTGGTGGTCACATAGAAGGTCCCAAGGTGAGACTTCAGATGCTAAATGAGCCACTCCCTATGACAGGCCTCCTACTACAGAGTATAGGGCTAGAGATGAACCACATGGAGAGGATGCCCCAGGGATAGGTGATCATGGCAGTTTGGGGTAGAGCATCTTGTTGTTTATGTATTAGACATTGATATTTTTATTATTGAGCCTACGAGCTCCACTTTTATTGGACATGTCTTGACATTGCTCTATGACACATTATTTTTTGAGCAATATATAGTTATATGTTTTTGGCAGCGGTTGATGATATGTATTATGATGTGTTTATGCATTTATGATGACATGTTGTATGATGGATGCTTATGCTATGATTATGATGTTTTTTGATACATTCTATATGATGATGTAATGGTTTTGATATGCTTTATGATTATGTGCTTATGACTACATTATAAATGTGGATGGTCTAATGTTTACTAAATGTAGTGTGATATGATGATGATCTATATATGATTATCCTATGAGTGTTGTCATGCATGTATAGTTATGGATGTTTTTATTATGTTATGTGTGAATGGTGAATGTAATGGAAATTCCCTAATGCAATTGGAGATGAAATGTATTAATGTAATGTAATTTTTATATGATAATGTAAAATGTATGATGGAAAATATGTAATATGAATGCAAAATGTGGTGCTGAATGTGATATGAATATATATGATATGTAATGTGAAGTGTGATGTATTATGTGATATGTGAAATGTGATGTTATATGTGATCAGGAATGACACAAACGACTTTGTGTGACACATACATTGCATGGAATGACATATTTGTAGTTGTAGGATGGTTATACTTTATGTGACACATTAGATAGAAAGTGTGATGCAATTTCCTAATTAATGTTTTTCCCCAGACTAGGAAATTTTGACTTGGTCAATTTAGGTTTGATAGGTCAAATGAGGGTTTTTGATTAATGTTATTGGTTTCTTGAAGTTTTAGGTTTGTCTTCTGCCCATTTACACATGAGAGTATAGACTAGATGTGTTTCGACTGTGGAACCAATTAGGTGATGATGAGAAGGGTGTGTTGGTGGAGATAGGTTTATTTTATGTGACATATATGCCCACTATTAGGGAAAATAGGGGCATGTTGACAACGCTAGCATAATAGTGGCACTTGGAGATGAGAAAATTTCATTTGCCTATGAGGGAGGTGGCAATCACCCTAGAGGACATGTACATGATCATGAGATTACCCATTCATGGTGAGCATGTGTGGTATGACCTAACTCGAGGACTTCAAGTGTTGTATGAGTGTTACAAGACCAAGGATGATTCTGAGCTTGGGATCAAGGGATATGAGATCCAGTGGGAGGCCTTGGCAGAGAAATATGATCAACTTGATTGTGTTCTATATGCATGAATAGTAGGAGTGATGATTCTTGATCATAGGGATCATGGCTTCCCAGTTGGTTGGGGATAGATGTTGGGGTCAATGATTAAACATAGGATAGTGTATGCATGGGGGCCATGTCTTTTGGTGATGTTGTATTTCTAGATGCATGATATCATTTACAGAGAGGGGCAGAGCCTGAGCTGTGGTGTGACCTTGCTGATAGTTTGGCCATAGGAGCACATAGCAATGTTTTGGCCACCAATGGTTTGACAAGCGGTGGGCACATCACTGTACTCTTATCTATATCAGGGGGCCTTGACTCATATACATGTTTGAGATGTGGGCTACTATAGGAATGACATTGACACACTGGTGAGTTTCATTTGAAGACCATACATGACATTCTCATTGTGGATAGATGAGGATGACTGCTTAGCTTGGTGAAAATAGTTGAGATATCTGATCGGACAGAAAGTATAGAGTTAGTAAATTGTTGAGATTTATCTACTAGAGAGGGTCTGACGATAGTTTGGGGAGAGGAAAGGAGTTCCAATAGGCAGAGTAGAGTATGGGCGATCATCCTATGAGGTGCATCCCTAGGGCCTACAAATTGTAGTCACCATGGCAGAGTAGGAGATATATGCCCTATAGGCCTTGGATTGGGAGTGGCAAGGAGGATATGTAGATGTAGGCACCACACAAGAGTATGATGACTAGTGGTGGATTCACATGCACATTCCACTTACAGATCCACGACAGCCAGCACCAATAGAGTGTAGAGTCAAGGGTGTGAGAGGTTGATGGGGAGGAAGAGGTGGGAGGAGCAGAGGAGATGGAGGATAAGGAGATAGAGGAAGATGAGGGAATGATGGGGGTGGTGGTTGAGGAGGACAAGGAGGAGGGACAAAGGGCGATAGGAGGGTAGGTAGTTGTCACCCATCTGAGAGTAGTCAGAGATGGAGGAGGATTGACTGGAGGTTAGGGAAATAGCAGAGGCACTAGTATAGGCTAGGGAGCAACATGCAGAGGTGCTTATAGTGGAGGTTGCACAATCGGAGGCTATGGAGGTTGAGGGAGGTGCTGATTGAGGATAGGGAGAGCAAGAATGAGGAGATGAGGAGGAGGATATGGATGAGGTAGAGTGGATTCTCTATGAGAGGATAATCATGGGTGAGGAGGAGATGCCATAGGAAGTGGGGACCAAAGAGGGAGAGGGGTCACTAGAGCAGAGGATAGCCACTCTACATGTTTGGGTGCAGGCCCTAGAAGCACAATTGAGGATAGTGACTGCAGAGAGGGATGGCCTTAAGGCTGAGAGGGATGAATTCTAGGTAGAGAGGGATCTGGTAGTAATTAGCCAACAACAGACCGATCAGTGGGTGATCGAGTTCACAACCACATGCAATGGATCAATGGTTGAGGTTTCTCGAGAGTATGCTAGGGCGAGTAGGGCTAGCCAGTATTATCGGGATTTTTATGAGAGACTAGTACTGCTCGACAGGAGAGAGCCTACATTTTTAGAGATAGATAGTAGTTTACAGGGCAGAGGGAACAACAAGACACATAGCTCGCGGTCACAGAGTAGGTCCCAAGGTGAGACTTCAGATGCTAGATGATCCACTCCCTATGAGATGCCTCCTACTACAAAGCATAGGGCTAGAGATGCACCACATAGAGAGGATTCCCCAGGGACAGGTGATCAGGGTAGTTTGGGGTAGAGCCTCTTTTTTTATGTATTATACACTGATATTTTATTATTGAGCCTATGAGCTCCACTTTTATTGGACACATCTTGACATTTTTCTATGACACAATATTTTTTGAGTGATATATAGATATATATGTTTTTGGCAGTGGTTGATGATATGCATTATGATGTGTTTATGCATTTATGATGGCATGTTGTATGATGGATTATTATGTTATTATTATGATGTTTGTTGATACATTCTATATAATGATGCGATGGTTTTGATATGCTTTATGATTACGTGCTTATGACTACATTATAAATGTGCATGGTCTAATGTTTACTAAATGCAGTGTGATATGATGATGATCTATATATGATTATCCTATGAGTATTGTCATGCATTTATGGTTATGGATGTTTTGATTATGTTATGTGCAAATGGTGAATGTAATGGAAATTTTATAATGCAATTGGAGATGGATTGTATTAATGTAATGTAATTTTTATATGATAATGCAAAATGTATGATGGAAAATATGTAATATGAATAAAAAATGTGATGGTGAATGTGATATGAATATATATGATAAGTAATGTGAAGTGTGATGTAATATGTGATATGATAAATGTGATGTTATATGAGATGCAATGTGAATGGGTTGTAATGAAACCATGTTATGGAATGTAATACTATGAGATATGGGATGTAATGCTATAATGAAATGTTTGATGTAGATAGTACCATCATGATGATGAGATATGAATGGGCCATATGGATGTAGTTTGTGTTTTTGTATTTTCTTATGCCAATATATGTGACCAAATATAAAAATGATGTTTATGATGATGGTGTTTTCTATGATGCAATCTAACATGATTATGGATGCAAGATGTTTTTGTGTGTCACATGACTTTGTCAAGATGTAGAAGAAAAAAATGTTAGTGTAGAGAATATGGAGGAGATGAATGTTAGTATGGAAAAGACAAAGGAGATGGAGATGGAAAGTTAGGATAGGAATGATAAGGGATCCAACCTTTATGCTTACATTTTTATATTTATCATCATTGGGTGTAAAAAATGTCACAAATGGTCCACAAAAACCATGGTATGACATAGACCAAGGTGTGCAAGGTGACCATTTGGGAGAGACAAGCAATCAAAAAGACAAGGAATTCCCTAGCTCATACTAAGGACCCAATTATCCTAGTCTTTTTCCAAGACAAACTACAAACAAAAAACAAAGAAAAGAGGCCATGATCCATCATCATCCCTCTAAACCCATTAATAGGACATCCTTGAGGAAACTAGTAACATGACCCAAAACCAATCAAGAAGATAAGACAGTTCCAGACTAATAAAGTGGTTGCCAATATAGTGCTTGCTAGTGATAATGATGAGATTGTTTGATTGACTGATTAGGTTGTCCAAGATGACCGAGTTGATTGATAGGTTGAAAAGGATTGATAAAGTGATTTAATTGACCACCAAATCCTTAGGAAGGACACATCTTGATGAAGGAAATATTGATTGACCAAGTCGATAGGATTGATTGATTTGACAAAGTTGATTGATAGGTTGATAAAGATTAATTGACAAGTTGACAAAAGTTGACATATTGATTTGATTGATTTTAGGAAGGACACATCTTGATTAAGACAAGATTGATTGACTAGGTTGACAAGTTTGATTGTGACAAAGACTGATGAATATGACCAAGCGATGTGACAATACCTAACTATAGGAAGGACACATCTTGTTTTAGGGCAAGGGACACATCTGATGAAGTTGACCAAATGATAAGTGTTGACAAGGAACCTAACTGCAAGAAATACATAGCTTGCTTAAGGTGAATGGACAAATTGACAAAGTCTAATCTCAAGGACACATCCTGATAAAAGACAAGAGATAGGACCGAATGAGACAAATTACATAATGCCCCATTCTGATTGAATGACCAGTTTGATTGATTGATGATAAAATGATTGATTGATGAAATATTTTAGTGATTTTGTTCATTTGTTGATTCATGATTTGGTTTGAATGATGATTGATTTCGAACCAAGGACAAGACCAAACCCAACAAACCCTAAGGGTCCTGACCTAGGGGGCCTTGGGAGCTCATCAACAAATGGAATTTCCTATGTAGCAATGCGCAAAGACCTCGTAGTTAGACATGACTTGACTTTGTCTTGTTCAACAAAAGATTGAGTCATGATTTTATTTAGACAACCTATTTAGGGACAAACCTAATGCCTCACGGGATCCTTTAAGATGAGCCTTGCCTACATGGAAAATGCGTAGAGATAATGTAGTTTGACCATTCTAAACTAACTCTGACTCAAACGTAGACTCTATTTTTTTGGGGTTTTTTAAGCTTTCTATTTTTTTTTTTTTATGGTTTTTTAATTTTTTTTTGTATTTTTGAATTTTTCTACTTTTTTTGGATTTTGATGGTTTTCTAATGTTGATATTATTTTTGATGAGGATGTAGGTCAAGGAATTTCCCCCAGTCAGGTGTGAGACAAATTTATTGTGCGTAAAGTGGTAGTGGAGAATGCAAAGGATGATCAAGATACCCAAATGTCAGTGGTCTCCAAGACATGGAAGGATGACAAAATTTATTATGGGTGAATAACATGTTCAAATGGATGAAGAAAATTACCAAAGACCAGATGGAGTGACACTAGATGAAGGAGTAGGGATTGACTACACATGGCACCTGTTTGCTAGGTTTTTGAACCATGGTACTTATCCAAAGTGCCACTGAAGTGGTTTTCAATTTTGGACAAATTATTTCTCTTTACTATTTTTTTGATTTTTTTGTTGTCACCAAGGCACCTGTTTATTAGGTTTTCATCAGGGTGACCATTTTCTTTTTGTACTTTTGACTTTTTAAGGGGATACTCTGAGAATAAAATGTAATACTTGTGGAGGTACATGTTGGTGATAGGTTCGGACAATGGCTCTCCTTTAGGAGTAGAAAGTTGATAAGCACCTAATCCATATGATGTTGTAATGATATAAGGGCCCAACCAATTAGGTTCAAAATTTCTAGGTTTTTCTCATTTTTCTTGATTCTTTGGATTTTCTTTTAGGACTAAGTGACCAATTTCAAAGCTTCTGGGTTAGACCTTTTTATTGTAACTATGTTGAAGGTGATATGGTATGCTTGCAGATGTGTCAAAGCATTCTATCTCTTTCCATCCAATAACTCTAGCTCATGTAGACGGGATACACAGTATTCTTCTTGATCAATCAAACCTTGCATAGAGACTCAGAAAGAGGGTAACTCGACCTCTATAGGAAGTATTGCCTCAAATCCATAGAAAAGGGAATATGGAGTGGCTCCATTTGGAGTACAAACACTAGTACAATGGGCCAATAAATCAAGATTGAGTTGTAAGTGCCAGTCGTGGCCAACATCATTGACAGTCTTCTTTAGGATTTTTAGGATGGTTTTATTAGATGCCTCAGCTTGGCCATTGCCTTGGGGGTAATATGGAGTGGAAAAATGATGTTGAATATGGAATTTGTCACAAATATCATGGAAATCCTAGTTTTTGAAAGGGCGACCATTATCAGTGATGATGGACTATGGAATACCATAGCAACAAATGATATAATTCAGAATGAATTTGGCTATCAACTTTCTAGTGATGTAAGTCAATGGGATGGCTTCAATCCATTTCATTAAATGCTTAGTAGCGAAAAGGATAAAATTATGTCCATTAGAAGAGGTGGGATGGATCTTTCCTACAAGGTCGAGTCCCTAGTGAGAAAAGGGCAAAGCTAAAATAAGTGGTTGTAGTTCCTAAGCTAGTGCATGTATAAGATCTCCATGAATATGGCACTGGTGACATTTCTTGACAAAGTGATAAGCATCATGTTCCATTGTAGGCCAATAATATCCCATTCTTATGAGATTTTTAGCTAAGGTTGGACCAGTAGAGTGAGTTCCACATATACCCTGGTGTACCTCTTGTAAGGTTTTTTGTGCTTCATTTATATCAAGACATTGAAGAAGGGTGCTATCTAGGCTACAACGATAAAGGGTATCTCCAATGATGGCATATTTAGATGCTTGTCAGATAAAAGTTTTGTGTTGGTTAAGGGACAAGTTAGGAGGGATAATTTGGTCATGCAAATAAGCATAGATGTCTTTATACCAAGGAGATTCAAGACCAAAAAGTTCACGCACAAGTTTAGTTTTGGGGACATCAAATGTGGGGATCAATAGTTGTTCCACCAAGAACTCATATTGCAAGGCATTGTTGGGAATTTCCAAGAGAGATCCAATTGTAGCCATTGCGTTAGCTGCTTTGTTTTGGATGCTTGGTATCTGTTCAAAGGAAATATTATCAAAGTATACTCTGAACCTATCTGCCATGCACTTGTAGGGCATCAATTTCTCATCCTTGGTGTCATAGTCATCTTTAACTTGTTTAATCACTAATTGTGAGTCACCATAGACTTGAAGGTCCTTGATTTTCCAATTTATTGCTATTCAAATTCCTGTCAATAGTGTTTCATATTCAACCATGTGTTGTTTGTGCACGAGACTGCTATTCAAAATGACTTAGGAATGGAGTCTCCTTGAGGTGTGACAAATAAAATATTAGCACCTAATCCATTACTTGTGTAAGATCCATCAAAGTATAGCTTCCATGTTGTTGGTGTGTTTATGACAAGGATTGATTCATCTGGGAATTTAGATACCAAAGGATGGTCTGTTTTTAATAGTGCATCTAGAAGTTGGTCAGATATTACTTGTCCCTTTATTGCTTTGTGATCAACTTATTCAATGTCATATTCACTCAAGACCATAACCCATTTAGGGGTATGTGTAGGATCATCATGGAAAAAACAGGCCATTAAGTGGCGAAAATTTTAGAAAAATCATAGTTAGGCAACTTGATGTAAAAAATTGAATAAGTTATCAATATGATTTCAAAAATATGTAAGAATAGAATCTGTAGAAAATTGAATGTAGTTTCTAAACTACTAGGTCTATTTAAAAAAAAATCTATTTGGTGAAAATTTGAAATTTCATTACAGTAGTGCTTAATTTTTCAAGGAAAAAATAAGAAGTAGGTGTCTGTCTGACCACCCTAACCACAATAAAATGATAATATTTTAAAATAAGATTTTTTATATAAGTAGAGGACTCATGTCCCAATGTGATGCATATTTTTTTGTAATTTTTTTCCAAGTAAATAATTAATTATCATTTATTACAACTTTTAAAAAATATAAAAACTCGTATGTCTGACCACCTTAACTTGGTCAAAACTTCATGAAATTTGTTTTTTTTAAAATCCTATAGTATGCGAAGCATAGAATGTGATGCATGTTTCAGATTCAAAAAATGTGATATAATTTGAAAGCTATAGATGTTTTTCAATGAGCCTATCAATCAAGACTTTAGTCGTAATTCAAATAGAAAATGAATAATAATTATTTATTAAATTCAAAGTAAAGAATAATTTATATTGGTGGAAAATTGAGAATCTCCTTTAAAAGCCCTTTTCATTTCATCAAATTTGGGTTAAAAAAAATTCATCAACCACATACCCATCATATTGCCACTTTTGGCCCATCATGATCCTGCACATACCCTTAGCTAGCCTTCTTGTCAATGCTACTTAGCCAAGTAGATATTTCAAATGATCAATTTTGGCAATCAACTTGGTTTTGTGATTTAACATGTAATTTCTTAGTTTTTGTGCTACAATTACCACTTCTAGACATGCTCGCTCAATAGGACTATAGTTTAGCTCATACCTGACTAAAGTGTAGTTGATATAATATATTTCCCTTTCCTTGCCATCATTATCATTTTGTGCTAAAAGTGCCCCCAATGCTGATGTAGTAGTTGTCACATATAGTATCAAATGTCTTCTATTAATTGGTGGCATAAGGAATGGTGGAGTCAATAGATACTTCTTGATTTTTTCAAATGCTTCTTTACACTTGTCAATCCAATTGAAGGGAATGCCTTTCCTTAACAAATGTTGGAATGGATAGGTCTTGTCTACTAGCTGAGCAAAAAACCTGTGGATTGATTGTAGTCTCCCTTGCAATGTCCTCAGCTACCTGATATTGGTTAGTGGTGGCATGTCTATGATTGCTTTTACTTTGGTGGGATTAACCTCTATTCCTCAGTAGGAGATGATCAACATATTCTAGGAGTTTTTCTGATTGGACCCTGAAAACGCATTTATTTGGATTTAGCCTGAGTTGATATTTTTCAAGTTGGTTGAGAATCTTATCCAATACTACCAAGTGTCCACTTCATTCTAGAGATTTGGAGAGAAGTCCATCAACATAATCTTCCATAAGGACATGCATATAGTCATGAAAAATTGTAGTCATGCTCTCTCATAGGTGGCTCTGGAATTTTTCAGTCCAAATGGCATGACATTCCAACAAAAACTTCCCCAAGCGTATATGAAAGCTATCTTTGATTGACCTTCAGTGGAAATTCTAATATGGTTGTACCCTTAAAATCCATCCATTAGTGATAGTATTTCATGTCCAGCAATTAAATATAATATGATGTCAATGTTTGGCAAAGGAAATTCATCTTTGGGAAAAGATTTATTGAGGTCTCAGAAATCCATGCAAACTCTGATTTGACCATTTGGTTTTGTGATAGGAACTAGATTTGATATCCATTCTGCATAATCAATTAGACGAATGAATCTGACATCCAAGATCTTCTTAAGTTCTACCTTGAAAAGGAGTGTTATCTGGGGGTGCATTTTTCTTAACTTTTGTTTAAATGGCTTGGAATTTGGTAGCAGTGACCTAGTAAGTGATGTAGAACCAATTTGGGATCCAATCCAGGCATATCTATATATGAGCATGCAAAATTGACTTGTCTTTCTGAGAAGAATGCTATGAACTCAAGCTTTTCCTCAATGGTCAAGGATGCTACTAACTGTATTATTCTAGATTTCTCTGATGTTCCTTTGTTTCTTCTATAAGCAATGGTGATCTCTTAGTTTATTGGGAGACAGTCCTATCCTCCATCCTTGGGTGCCTCTGAGAGGTTTCACCTTCGAATACATCCTTTATTTTTACTTTCTTGTGGTCAACAGGTGCCTTTCAGTTTTCATCTAAAGACCTATTATTTTTATTTTTTCTTTTTCCATTTTCACTTTTACAACTAGAGGACAGGACGGCCTCACCAAAGTATGCGACATGGTTGAGTTCTATGTAAAATCTAACTTTATGATCTCCAGTTGATATTTCGTCATGAAGTCCCATGAACTCAACAATGTCTTTGCCATTCTTGAAAGTGTTTAAACTTGGTGGTCCCTATTGGTCACAATCTATAAGTTGAGGATAGACAAGAGGTAATCCATCATCGGTACTATCAAGAGTCATTGTGTAGGAAGACAGGGTAAAGATAGAGCTGGAATCATCACGCTCCTAGGAGGCTAGATCAATGGATTTCCATAAATAGTGTTGGAGCCATTCTTCTTTAGACAAAGACATTTTTAGGCAGGTACTTGATGGGTTTCATGAAGAATTAAGGGTAAGCATTTTGTCAAATTCCCCAAATAGTTTGTTAAGGTCCATGAAGTGGTGGAGGATAGGGAATCCCATTCATATTCATTGGAATCGACATCATCCTCCCAAGGGTCTTCATGTGTGTCGCTCTCATTTGAAGCACTAGCAACCTCACTCGAGGGTGACTCAATACCTCAGATAGTCACTTTTACTAGAAAAAACCCTAGCCCTTGATGACTTATTAGCTTAGGAGGTTGTAGAGGTTCCAACATTCCCTGCTTGTTTAGACTTGTGTTGTCAAAAAATGGACCCTTTCCATTTTCATGGTCTTTTAGGTATTGTTTCATAGTGTTGGAACTATGTTGCTTTAATTTTATGATGTATCTTGGCTTGAACATGCTTATTTTGATGCTAAAATTCAAAGAACGACGTCTTGTGAAGGTGTTGTGAAGTGTTGTAAGACATTTCTACATCCTTCTACACTCGATTTAATGTAGTTCACCTAAAAACCACCTTTTCCCTCATTAAAAAGTCCTATTTTGAAGTGTTGTAAAGTATTGTAACAAGATTTAACACTTTTCTAGGCATATTTTCACTATTTCCACCCTTCTCATGCTTTATTTTGTCTCTTTATGCCCTCATATGCTTATATTAAGTGTATTTTTGGGTCCTATCTCGACAAACAACATTAAACACAAATTTATTTCCAACACTTGGCTTTAGGTCCTAGGTGGGACTCATTCACCAAGGGTGGTGAATGAGTCCCCCTTGGCCCCAAATTCAAAATATATCAAAATTTCTTATGATATTTTAATAAAATTCACTTCATGTCGGCCTGTGATGATGTATGAATAGATAGTAAGGCACAATATTTGTATAAATATGTGATTTTAACCTCATTTTACATCTCTCCTAACACAATTCAAGCAATCTTCTCATTCACACATACATTCAAGCACTCAAGCATTCTACATCATCAATTCAAGCACTTCGGAGCAGTCATTGACATCACTTCAGATTTACATATTCAAGGATTTGGTAAGTTTTTAATACTTGCATGTTATTCATTTATCATTTCCTTTACATTTCATTTATCTTTATTGGGTTTGATTACCAAAGTGGGGTTTGACCAAGGAAAACCTCCATTCACTAACCCTCCAACATTTTTCCCCTTTGTGCATATGTATTTGCAGCTTTGTTTTGCAGATTTAACAGGTTTAAAGGTGTTGAAAACTGGAATTCATGTCAACTAGGCTCTTCAATTCAACTCATCATATTTTCAAGAATTTTGAGTGTTTTCTATCCATTTTCTATAGAATTGACCCGACAACCTAATACTCAGACATTGCCAGATCTGGAGTAGTAGTGTTGTCTCTTGATTTTCCAAAAATCTTTGGGAGGACTATTCACCACCCTTGGCAAATGAGTCCCACTTGAAATCTAAAACTCTGCATTTTGTCATAAATCAACTCCCAACTGTCAAAAATTAGTTCCCTACACATTTTCAAGAGTAGGAGGACTAATTTGCTACCCTTGGCGAATGATTCCCACTGTGAAAAATCAAAAAATTTCATCAGCATCCCAGACACTCCAGAAAGCTCATACAACATTCAGGTGCACTCAAATTTGACCTTGTACCTTTTGTTTTGCATGTTTCATTCAATTCCTTCATCTTTCATAGTTGTTTGCATATCACAATGTGTTTTAAAACATAGCTTAAATTGTACTTTAACATTCATTTTAGATCATTTTAATCAGTCAATTGCATTTAGTTTAGTTCATTTACATAACATCACATTGCATGCATCCTACTTTGAATGTGCATAAGCATTTTAGGACCTATATCTCTCTCTTTCTAGGTGAAAAATCTTAGAAAGAGAGCTAGCATTTCAGGTTCCTAAAATCTATGTCACATTTTGGTGAACCCAACTCTTGAACGTTTTTAAACTAGGTATGTGTAGGATCATGATGTGCCAAAAAATGTCCATATGATGGGTATGTGTATGGTATGTGGTTGACGACTTTTTTCTTACCCAAAATTGATGAAACGAAAAGGGTTTTTAAAGGATATTCTCAGCTTTCCACCAATATCAATTATGATTTACTTTAAATTTAATAAATAATTATTATTCATTTTCTATTTTAATTATGACTAAAGTCCTGATTGTTAGGCTGATTGAAAAACATCTATAGCTTTCAAACGGTATCACATTTTTTGAATCTAAAACATGCGTTACATTCTATGCTTCACATACTATAGGATTTTAAAAAAAGAAAAAGTGAATTTCATGAAGTTTTGACCAAGTTAAGGTGATCAGACATACGAGTTTTTATATTTTTTAAAAGTTGTAATAAAAAAAAAATAATTAATTATTTACTTGGAAAAAAATTACAAAAAAATATGCATCACATCTGGACATGAGTCCTTTACTTATATCTAAAATATTATAAAAAAATATTATCATTTTATTGTGGTTATGGTGGTTAGATAGACACCTACTTATTTTTTCCCTGAAATTTAAGTACTACTGCATTGAAATTTCAAATTTTCACCAAATAGATTATTATTTTTAAATAAACCTATTAGTTTAGAAACTACTTTCAATTTTCTACAGATTCTATTCTTACATATTTTTGAAATAATATAGATAACTTATTCAAAATTTTATGTCAAGTTGCCGAACTCTGATTTTTCTAATTTTTTCTCCACTTAAGGGCCTATTTTTTTCATAATGATTCTGCACATACCCAACTTCTAATTGCATTCATATCTTGCATCCTACTTTTCATTTTCATTAACATTCAATTAAGACATTGATTGGTTATTGCATTCTAGGACCTTTCATTTTGCATTAGTGAAAAACTCTTTTAGTTTTCATAATTTCATTGAAAGCACTGAAACTTTGCATTCTATGTCTAAATCTACATTCTGAAAGGCATTTAAATCATTCTTAAAATTATGAAAAATACAAACAAATTGCATCCTGAGACTCATTCACCACCCAGGGTGAATCGGTCCCTCTACATATTTTAGACATTAATTTTGCATTGTTTTTGGCATTTTCCTATATTTTTGTTTTCTGTATTAGCACCTTTGTTACAATTAGTAGATTTTCTGTTATTGGCATTTTACATTCTTAGATTAGCTTGCATTCCCATTCACCCTTCCTTTGTGGCACTTGCATGAGTGTTTGGTGCCCCATTGATAATACTTTAGTGAGAAGAAGTTCTAAACTCATGGCATCCCGTGATAGCACTTTCATTGTGGACCTTGGAATCTCACAAGCTCCTACTCCTGGTATGGACAATGGTGCATTAGGCCCTGACAATACCACTTCCATGCCTTCCCCTTTCCATCCTATGCATGTTGACAATCAAAAGAAGTCTCTCCCACAAGAAAAGGTTATTAACATTCATGAGGACTTTGCACATTTAGAACAAAACTTGTCCCTTGAAAACATTTACACCACTCCTATACCTGCTATTGAGAACCTTCATCACTTAATTGAAAGTGATGATGGCTTGAAAGTGCTAAAACAAATAGCTTAGATTTACAATAAACATGCTTCTTCCAATACTCCATCAACAAACACTCCTATCACCCGAGGAGCATCTCAAGTTCCTCCTCCTTCAACCATAGCTTCCATACCAACTTATACCAATCCACAAGTCCATACAATTCTACATCAATCCAATTATGTCGCTACTTCTTTCCCGATTTCCACTAGCATTCCTACTCCTTTTGTGGCATCGCAACCTCCTTCCACCACTTTCCCACCCCTTACTATTCCTTCCACTTCCCCTAACATAACCTACACTCCATCACCATTTTCACTTCTATCTCAACCCCATTATCCTAATCCCTTCATGACACAACTCCTTAACATTGTTTCATCCATGCAACACCAACTTTCCACCATTATTCAAGCTCAAACTACTCCAACCACATATCTTGTTCGCAACAACCCCTTATCATTAGAAATCTTACGTACCTCGATGCCATAAGGAATATAAAATTTGAGGTTTGAGAAATATGGAGGAAAAGGAGATCCTATAAACCATGTCAACACTTTTATTGCCTTGTGTTGTGATTTTGTCCTTGATGATAAACTTTTAGCAAAACTCTTTCCAAGGACCTTGAAAGATATTGCCTTAGAATGGTTTTCCAACTTACTTAAGCATTCCATTCATTCATTTAATGAATTGGCAGAAACTTTCATTAATCACTTTCAAGTTCACATGACACCTAAAAAGACAATGGCCGACCTTATGCAATGTAGACAAAACGTGCTGACAAAAAAGTAACCGATTTTATCTCTCGTTATCAGTCCTTATATGCTCAAGTTGATGTCTAAATTCCAGATGCACATCTACAGAAGATTTTTATTGATAATTTGCACACTAACCTTCAAGATAAGCTTACGATGATGAAATTCCCTTCATTCATGCATTTGTGCACAAGCTTATGTGAGTATCAAAATTCGGTTTCAAGTCGTGAGTCAAAATCCACTTCTAACCAAGTTGACAAACCTAAACATACCAATCCACACCAAAACAACACACAAATTTCTACAAACCTAACCGAGGTTTCTTACAATTTAGTTCATCTCCTTCACCCCAACCACAACCAACTTCATAAGTTCAAAATTCAATGGCCACCTCTAAAATATTTGTACCTTATCATTATGGTGATCCAAACAAACATTTCACCCCTTTACCTAACACCCTCCATCAGACAATGAACCAACTCATCCAAAAACACATGCTTACCTTGCCACCTGTTCAACCACTTCATCCTAATCAACCCCTACCTCCTACCTTCAAGCCTAACACTTATTGTCATTTTCATCATCAAAATGGCCATGACACTGAACATTGCAAGCGTCTTAAACATCTAGTTCAAGACCTCATTGATTCGAGTGAATTGACCATTATGGGTGTTCATGATGAAGGCAATAAGTCCATTGCACCTCCTAACCAAAATCTCCAAATCTTCACCAACCCTATGCCTAAGAATACTACCTCATTTGTCAAGGCTAGTGAACCTTCCAAGCCTAACATGATGACTATTGATATACACAACAAACAACCTGATACATCTCCTCCTATTCCCCAAGCTAGTCCTATGGAAAAACTTGTCGCTACGATAGACGTTATCCCTCACAAGGGCCAAACCACTCAAGATCTTGATATTACTTTTTCTACTAAAGACATACTACAAAAGCTTCCTAATGTTCCTCTCTACATAGCCGGTAGAATCTATGATAAGCCTACTAATGGGATATTAATAGATCCCGCTTGTCATGAGAATGTGATCACAAAATAATTTCTAGTATTACATGATCTAAATTGAGATAACTATAATCCACCGATTGCATGGATCAAAACACATCATGGTTTTGCATGCCCTACGATTGAATCGATAGTATTGCCTTTACACATAGGACCTAATACTTTGGAGGTAACATTTTCTATTATTCCACAATCTGACCAATTTCGTTTGCGGCTAGGCATTCATTCGCTTCACTCAATGAAAGCAGTCCCATCAATCATTCACAAGTGCTTAAATTTTTTGCATGGAAATGAGGTAGTCACCATACACCATAGTGGATTTAATCCTTTATCTTCTAAAGGTAACTTTTCATTAGAAGCCTTTTGGCCTACATCCATCGCTTATCAAAAGTTTAAAGCTAAAAAGATCGCTGAATTATCTCTTCATAATACATTTGCGTCCACTTCCACTCCTCTTGTCCTAGATGAAACCATGATTACACTTAAGTATGGCATTCAACAAACCAACACAGCTTCAGAACAAATCCCTCTAGACCCTTCCCCACCATATGAATTCAAATGACAAAGGGAACCTGACGCAAATCCTACTCAGCCTCCTTGAACCAAACATGTATATAAAGCAAAAGAGAAAGTGGTTGATCTCTCTTCTTTGGTTTCCTCTATTCTTCCCCCTTCAGAAGTAGACAAACCTATACTAACTCAATCCACTCTTACACCTCAACAATTGCAAAACCAAATTAAATGGAACCATGGTGCTAGGGAATGAAGGCATTGTCCTCATCTCCTTGCTCGTCAATCTTGCCTAACAAACAATAAAGAAAATCAACCTAAACCCTTGAAAGAAGTAATCGATGATCACCTTCCCTCTCCTGAGCAACCATATGACAGTCCTATACCATCATCACAACAAAACAAGCATATTCAATAACCAATGCTTTTGATACATCCATCCTTAGAAATCACCCTTCGTCCTCTCATTGTTATTAATCTTGATGATGACAATGATGATGGGACGATTGCTAAAATAGATGAAGAAATAAACAATGATTTAAACTCTTTATTTTCATCTACAATGAACTTAAATGATAAATCCTCTCCAAAAAGTGAAGAACTTGGTACAACCCTTAGTTTGACACTTGTAATTCCTCCTTTGGATAGTCAACTGCCTTCACATTGCACTAAAAATGATTGGGAGGAAGATGACTTGTTAGATGAGTGATTTTCCTTTTCCTAGCTTGTCTTTTACCCTTTTTCTTCTTTCTTTTTATGTACGTATCATGTTCACCCGTATCGTGTGTTTCATGTTTTCTTCTCTTCGTACACTTCTTCTATGTGTATCTCTATTCTTCTATTTGTCGTCCCTTATACTTTTTTCTTTTGGGGATGACGCAAAGCATTGAGATGCCTTATGTCTCTTCCATGTTGACTGAAAAACACCCTTTTTATTTTCCTTTTTTTTTCCTTTGTATTTTCTTGTGTTTTTCCTTTTGGGGATGACACAAGGCATTGAGACTGAAATGTCTCCTTCATGTTGACCCAAAGGATTTTTCACTTTTCACTTGCTTTTCACTTTTGTTTTCCTTTTGGGGATGATGCAAAGCATCGAGACAACAATGTCTCTTCCATGTTGACTCAAAATGGACTTTTTCCTTTGCTTTCACTCTCTTTGTTTCATTCTTCCAGTTCTATGTGCTTTGGGGAATGATGAAAGTTCTGAGCTTTTTCATAAAAACACTGCAACAACAAACATACTGACCCCAAATCCATAGATCCCTTATGTGTTTGGTGTGCTTTCTTTTCTATGGGGGAAACTCCCTTCTTTCCTTGCTTTTCTCCTCCATCTTGACATGACGTAGCTTAACTTTGAAACATATGACTTGGCATAGAGCTTTTAGAGTTATCTCTCATGTCTTGCTTTCTTCCTCTTCTCTACTTTCAAGTAATTGCTCACGAAATGATGTGTAGTAATTCCTTTAAAGTGGGGGGCATACATTACTATTATTTCATTTGCATTCTTAGTGAAGCCTTGTCATTTACGTGATGCGTTTGTCACTTTGTGGATGACATTGGGTGTGATGTCCTTCATAAGTGTGATCTATCTTAGCATATTGAATTCCTCTTGGTGGTTTGATGTGACACACTGCATCCCCTAAGTTGCAAATATAATATTCTTTCATTGGTCCTCTTTTGGATACATTCGACATAATGTTCCCTAAGTGATTGACCTTGCATAAACTGAACAAGATTTCTTTGAACATATTACACATAACATTCTTATTCGACCACCTTGCATAGCACAACTTGCATGCCTATGGAGGGCATGTATAGGATCATGATGGGCCAGAAAGTGGTGATATGATGGGTATGTGTAGGGTATGTGGCTGAGGACTTTTTTTTTACCTAAAATTGATGAAATGAAAAGGGTTTTTAAAGGAGATTCTCATCTTTCCACAAATATAAATTATGCTTTAGTTTGAATTTAATAAATAATTATTATTCATTTTCTATTTGAATTACAACTAAATTCCTGATTGATAGGTTGATTGAAAAACATCTAGCTTTCAAATGGTATCACATTTTTTGAATCCAAAACATGTGTCACATTCTATGCTTCACATACTATAGGATTAAAAAAAATAAAATTGAATTTCATGAAGTTTTGACCAAGTTAAGGTGGTCAAACATACGAGTTTTTATTGTTTTTTAAAGTTGTAATAAAAAATTCATAATTAATTATTTACTTGGAAAAAAATTACAAAAAAAATATGCATCACATCGGGACATGAGTCCTATACTTATATCTAAAATATTATATAAAAATAATTATCATTTTATTGTGGTTAAGGTGGTCAGAAAGACACCTACTTCTTATTTTTTCCCAATTTAAATACTACTACATTGAAATTTCAAATTTTCACCAAATAGATTTTAAAAAAAAATAAACCTAGTATTTTAGAAACCACATTCAATTTTCTATAGATTCTATTCTTACATTTTTTTGAAATAATATAGATAACTTATTCAAATTTTTATGTCAAGCTTCCTAACTCTGATTTTTTTGAATTTTTTGCCACTTAAGGGCCTATTTTTTCCATGATTCTCCTGCACATACCCTGGAGCTGTCTTACTTGTTTGGCCACCTTGCATAACACAACTTGCATGCCTATGGTGCCATCCTAGTTTTCTTATTTTATAAAACTTAAACCAACATTTTCATTTTCTTTGGATTTGTGGTGCCTTGTTAAAGTTATCAAACAAGTATAACATTGGAATGGTTGAGTGGGAAGCCCAACTAGCGGCATGACTTTTCCCTATAGCCACTTTTGCATGTTTGTGAGTGCATACCAACTAGCGTATGTATCTTACTTTTTGGGCTTTCTCACCCCGTAGACAACTAGTTCAGTGGCCCCAAAGTGAGTACACATTCTATCTTTTTCAAATAATTAGCCTAGATCTCTTTTCACAACTAGTTGGATTGATGATCGAAGCTTCGCTCAATTCCTCTCAACACTTGTGTGTTCCTTTTTCCTTATGTTCATTTTTTCATGGGATCTTCATCCTGGGGGCTTGATCATCCTCCTTGTTTGTTGTATTCCATCTGGCTAATGTAAGTGCATTCAAACCCTCTTCTCGATGTTCATGGCTACTTTAGTGTGAGGAAGAAAGTTTCTCTCACTAAAGTGGGGGCTAAATGTGTCATTGAAAAATGGACCCTTGTCATTTTCATGGTCTTTTAGGCCTTGTTTCATAGTGTTGGAACTATGTTTCTCTAATTTTATGATGTATCTTGGCTTGAACATGCTTATTTTGGTGCTAAAATTCAAAGAATGACGCCTTGTGAAGGTGTTCTGAAGTGTTGTAAGACATTTCTACATCCTTCTACACTCCATTTAATGCAATTCACCTAAAAACCACCTTTTTACTCATTAACAAGTCCTATTTTGAAGTGTTGTAAAGTCTTGTAACAAGATTTCACGCTTTTCTAGGCATATTTTCACTATTTACACCCTTCTCATGCTTTATTTTATCTCTTTATGCCCTCATATGCTTATATTAAGTGTATTTTTGGGTCTTATCCCGAAAAACAACATTAAACACAAATTTATTTCTGACACTTGGTTTTGGGTCCTAGGTGGGACTCATTCACCAAGGGTGGTGAATGAGTCCCCCTTGGCCCCAAATTCAAAATATTTCAAAATTTCTTTCAAGATTTTACTCAAATTCACTTCATGTCAACCTGTGATGAGGTATGAATGGATAGTAAGGCACAATATTTGTATAAATATGTGATTTTAACCTCATTTTACATCTCTCCTAACACAATTCAAGCAGTCTTCTCACTCAAGCATACATTCAAGCACTCAAGCATTTTACATCATCAATTCAAGCACTTTTCAAGCACTTTGGAGCAGCCATTGACATCACTTCAGATATGCATATTCAAGGATTTGGTAAGTTTATAATAATTTCATGTTAGTCATTTATCATTGCCTTTACATTTCGTTTACCTTTATTGGGTTTGATTACCAAAGTGGGGTTTGACCAAGGCAAACCCCTATTAACTAACCCTCCAACATTTTCCCCCTTTGTGCATGTGTATTTATAGCTTTGTTTTGCAGATTTAACAAGTTTAAAGGTGTTGACAAGTGGAATTCAAGTTAACTCATCATCTTTTCAATCATTTTGAGTGTTTTCTGTCCATTTTTTGCAGAATTGACCCCAATAACCTAATACTTAGACATTGCCAGATCTGGAGTAGCAATGTTGTCTCTTGATTTTCCAAAAATCTTGGGGAGGACTGATTTGCCACCCTTGGTGAATAATTCCCAGTTGAAATCTAAAAATCTACATTTTGTCAGAAATCAACTCTTGGCTGTTAGAAATTAGTTCCTAACACATTTTTAACAGTAGGAGGACTGATTTGCCACCCTTGGGGAATGAGTCCCACTGCGAAAAATCAAAAAAATTCATTAGCATCCCAGACACTCTAAAAATCTCATACAACATCCAGGTGCACTCAGATTTTACCCTGTACCTTATGTTCTGCATGTTTCTTTCAATTTCTTCATCTTTCATAGTTGTTTGCATATCACAACGTGTTTTCAAATATAGCTTAAATTGTAATTTAACATTCATTTTAGATCATTTTAGTCAGTCAATTGCATTTATTTTAGTTCATTTACATAACATCACATTGCATACATCCTAATTTAAATGTGCATAAGCATTTTAGGACCTAAATCTCTCTCTTTCTAGGTGAAAAATCCTAGGAAGAGAGCCTAGCATTTCAGGTTCCTAAAATCTATGTCACAAGACCAAGGCCACTGTTTCCATCATATCCATGTTGTTTCATTATTTGGAACCCTTATGGATACTATTCAATTAGCAATTTCTTAGTTTCAATGTCTTCCAAGCTTCTTTGTACAACCATGTAAGAATGTGATCATCTAGAGATTCTTTAGTAGGTGCCCCCCCCATTTAATGAAGGTGGTAGGAGGATTGTGAATGACAAATTTGGGTTGCATAGGATGTGGTTTTCCATATGACTTCGGTGACTTAGGTAAATTTCCAATGAAAAAGAGTCTCTTCATATCATACTCTCCATAGCCTTTGTCTTGGATCTATATTTCAGGTGTGGAAGGTGTAATAAAGTAGTTGAATGATTTGACAAGGGAAGGCAGATCAATGTAGTGGGATGGATTGGTGGATGAAGTGGAATATGAGACCTTGATTGATGGGAACTTGACACTCAGTAGTTCCTTTGAGGTTGGAACAATATTGAAAAGGATTAGGGTAACCTGGAAATGTGATTTAAGTTTCGTTATGTGGGAACTTGATGCATTGATGGTAGGTGGATGAATTAGCCCTCATGACATGTATCCATGGATTGCCAAGGAGGAGATTGTAATGTAAATCTAGATCTAAGACGTGAAATACTATGTCCTGTATTGCTGGGATAATTCTCACTAGGAGTGAAATTACACGTTCAGAGGATCGGTTGACATCATCATAAGCTTTGATTATGATTTTCTTGGTTTGGCCAATATAATTCTTAGAGTATCCCAATTGCTTATCTAATTTTAGTGAGAAAATATTTTGGCCAGCTCCACCGTCTACTAGGACTCGTCCAATCTTATGTGTATTAATACATACTTCTAGGTGTATAGGACTGTTATGGTCATATTTTGGTGCCGAAAAGTCTTGTTTGGAGAAGGTGACATGGTGTGGCATAGCAAGGTATCCAACCATGGCATGAAATTCAATGACATATAGTTTTACAAGAATGGAGGCTTCTTGCAGGGCTTTATCAATGATTACTTTGTGCTATGGTGAAATGTAAAGAAGTTCCAAGATAGAAATTTGTGCGAGATTTTTCCCTAGCTACTCTAGAAAGTTATATTTACCATTTGGTTGAGGATTTGTAGGCAGGCTTGGAATAGTTATCTTGGTTCTGTGGGTGGCAACAACACAATCTAATTTTGGCTTAGTTATGGTGATAGTGCCAATGTGATCATCAAAGGGTGCCACATTAAGGATGATGGTGTTGTAATCATGTTTGACAATTGCATAGTTGGCATTGTTGTTATTCCCCGAACTGGAGGCTTTCCCTTTATCATGGTCTTGCAAAGGGGTCTTGAATATTGTATGACCAACATTGGTTTATCCTTGTGAATTATCAACTGAAATGGTTTGATCCTAAATAAAGTCTTGAATGATGTTCTTGAGTGTCCAACATCTAGATGTTTTGCGTCCTTTTGTGCGATGGTATTCACAGTATTCATCATCTTTCCACTAATTAGGTTTGATCAAGGAAGGTTCATAGTTCTTGGTGTCTAGCAGTGTGATGACATTAGATTGTAAAATTTGTTTAAGGATTGATTTGATAGGTTCACCCAAGGGGGTGTATGTTCTCTTGACACAAGGAGGACCTCTTCTTTGTTGGTTGTTTTGGATAGCATTTAGCATTTGGGTTTGACTTTGTGTTTGGGTATTTGGTGTACTAGATGTGTTTGATGATGAAGGGCCTTTAAGTTGAATGATTGGTCCTTTGGTTATTAGTTTGACATCAACAACTCCGTCATTTGTGACATTTTTATTTCGGGACCAGTATTTTCTTTTTTCATTGTTGGGTTTTGGAGTGTCTTTGTTTATCTTGACTAGTCCTCTAGTGATGAGGACTTTCTCAATAAGGAAAACCTTTTCAAGAATCTCTTCAAAGGTTGTGCAACATTGGATTTGAATTCGACTCATCAACTCTTCGTTAAGGTTTTCTACAAACATGGTGACAAGTTATTTTTCAGGAATATGACAAGGGAATTTGCAAACCAAGCCTCACCATCTCTAGTAGAACGAGGTAAGTGATTCCCCTTATTCTTGTGTGGTTGTGCTCAATGATGCAATGGTGACATCATTTTTAATGTTGAAGGAAAAATGATTGATGAATTTGTCTACTAGTTCACCCCATGTTTTGATTCCTTGTGGAAGATGTGAGAACCAATCTAAGGTTGCCCTTGTGAGACTTCATGGGAATAACCTCATCAAATACGTGGGGTCATATGCAACTTCCATGCGGGGGAAAGGGTGGCATGTATTGATTTTGATGAAGTGGAAAAGGGCACAAATCCTCCATTGAGTATGTATTCTTGTTGGTTCCCAATTGCATGTTGGTCATTCCTTGTTCAAGGGTTTGCATATGTTGGATCAAATAGTTTACAAGGGATGATGTTGCATTGCTTTGATGTGATGTTATAGTGTTGGTATTGAGGTCATATGTTGGGTTTGGATTTAGATTGATTCCTTGTGATATGGGACCTTGATTGTCATATAAGTGTGGGTTTCTTTGATTTGGAATGAAATTGGTGTTTGAATTTGTTCCAAAGGTGAGGTTTGTATTTGGTATGGTACTTTGGAATTGCGGTATGGACCCTTGATTCATGTTTTGGTTTTGGAAATTGAATCCTTTATTTGCAAGTGAGGGTATGGCACCTTGATTTATGTTTTTATAGGAAGGCGTAGGCCCTTGAGTGATGTTTTGATGTGAAGGAATGTTCCCTTGCTTGAAATTTTGATATGAAGGAATGGTCCCTTGATTTTGAAGTGATGGTAATGACCCTTGAGTGGAGTTTTGGAATGATGGAAGGGGTCCTTGGTTTCTATTTTGAAGTGATGGAATAGATCCTTCGTTGATATTATAGAATGATGTAGTAGACCCTTGGTTGATATTATAGAATGATTTAGTAGACCCTTTGTTGATATTATAGAATGATGTAGTAGACCCTTGGTTGTGGTTTTTATTTAGGGCCTTTGCGTGAGATGGTGTGCACCTTCCTAGGTTTGTTTGGTGGAGGTTGATTTAATGAAGGTGTACTTTGAAATTGGAATGAGGGCCCTTGGTTTGTGTTTTGGGATGTGGGTATGGAACTTTGGTTTTCATTTTGAGTCAAGGGTGTGTGACCTTGGTTTAGATTTTGGATCAAAGGTGTAGGAACTTGTGATGTGGACCTTTGATTTGTGTTTTGAAAGAGAGGATTCATGAAATTTTTACCCATGGCATTTGAGGAACTACCAAATGTGAATTTTTGACCTTGTGTAGTAGCATTAGCTAGGACATTTGGAGAGTGTGTTGTGGTGGTAGTAGCCATGTGTGTAGTTGTCCCAAGGGGTATTTTTTCCATTTGTTGTGATGAGGGTATGCCAAATGGATTTTCAATTTCTTGTTCTTTGATGGTTGATACATCAAAACCTTGAGGTAACTTGGCACCCTTTTTGGGTAAGGCATAGAAAAATGTATTTGGATTGGCACCAACAAATTGGTCAACTATACTCAAAACTCTAGGATCTTGATAAGCCCTTTCAATCTCTTGAGGGGTTGATTTCTTGTTGAATTGTTCAAAGTTTAGGTCTTCACAAGGGTCACTCTCTTCTCTTTGTGATGTGTTGTTGCAAGGTGTAGATTGATTTTAATATATCAGGTAAAAGCAAGAAGTTGGGTACACGAAGAGGGGAAATTTTGGCCAAAAAAAAATCTCGCAGAAAACGCGTACGCGTTATTAAAAAACGCGTATGCGTTTAGGATCGGGTACCCGATCCTAAAAAAACGCGTATGCATTATCAAACGCGTACACATTTTATAACACATAAAAATTAATTATTTAAAAAAATAAATACTTTTTAGAAACGCGTACGCGTACGCGTTTTGAACTCAAAACGCGTCGCGTATGCGTTTTGAACTCAGAACGCGCGCGTTTCTAAAAAGTATTTATTTTTTAAAATAATCAAGAAAGTAAGGAACACATATGCGTTTTGTAACGCGTACACGTTTTGTAAAAACGTGTATGCAATTTTTAAATTCAAAATTCCCAACCCACATACTGCCTCGGTTTTAGGCTCGGAAAAGGCTTGGCAATCCGAGCCTTAGCCTTTGACCTGCAACTAAAAAACTAAGGCAAATTGAAGAAGAATGTCCAACTTTGACAACATAGATGATGGGCTTTTTTTCTGAATGAGTCTATAAAATTAAAACCCATTAGAGAACACAATGTCTACTTTCTAAATATATATTTTTTGTTAAAATTGGATTACGTTTGCTATTTTTTAATTAATTTCTAAGCAAACTAGTCCTTAAACTTAAAATATTAGGTTTTTTAATAACTTTTTATTGGTTGATTTTCTTGTAAAAAAATTTATATGGGACCAAACTTCAGAAAATTCTCTACACAATGAAAAAAAAAAGAGTCAAAAAATGTTTTGTTTAGGTCCAATTATGTTGTCCGTACACGTTGATTTGAAAAAAACATCAATTAAGGCCAATAAAAATTTAATAAAAAAATAAATATTCAACCAAAAATTACAAAAAAAAATCCAGACCAAACTTCATGTTGTTAGCTCTCTTTTCCTAAAAGTAATTAGAAAAATAATTTTATTTGGGTCAAAAAGTGTTGTCCGTACACCTGCTTGGTATGGTAAAAAAATAGGGACTTTTAAAAAGTGGTTTTATAGATCCTCATCAAAATGTAATTTCTATAAACTGGGTATTTTAATAATTTACATATTTGGAAACTAGATTCAAAATACTAAATTTCATATTACTGAATTTTTTTAAGATTCATTGTGGAAGTGCCTCAATTTTTTAGTCCAAGTGTGACAAATTCTGAAAAACAGCAAAAACATTTCCACTTTTTGAGCTTTTTGTGTACCCAACTTTTTGCATCAGCCCTATCACATTGTCAGTAAAAGGGCCACTTAGGAAATTCATGTCCTTATGTCTGGCTTGTGACCTTTTTTCAACCATGTGAGACTTTTGCAAGTTGGGGGATAATGCAAGATGGCAATGAAACTATGCTATGCTTTTTTTCTTTTGGATTTTTGGATATTAGGATATGAAAATGCAAGGATGCTAATGCCTAAAAGATGGGGGATAAGGGATGCTAAAGGATGCTAAAAGATTGATTGATGGTCAAAGTGAGTGATAAGGTGACTAAAGGATGCTAATTCAAGATCAAGATGATAATGTAACTAAGGTCAAATGAGATTAATCTATGTTTTTTGTATTTTTTTGTAATTTTGGGGTATGAAAATGCAAGGATAATGAAGGATCAATATGATACTAAGGTTTAAAGTGAGCTAATTTTTATTTTATTTTTGGAATAAAGGTACAAAGTGCAATCTAAGAAATGTGAGTATAAATGAGGGTAATGTAATGCAAAGGAATCCTAAAATTTTAAACAAAGGGTGGCACTCAAGCTAATGTGAATCCAAGGAAACAAATTCCAAATATCATTGACCATAAGAGGATAACCAAGACCAAGACACAAAAATAAGACTCAACTTGAAAAAGTGACAATGACAAAGACAATGGTCAATGACAATAGAATAAGTAACCAAGAATTTCCAAAAGCTCAAAGGTCTCCCTATGTTCAAAATTTGAAGGTCTGGATGCAACCTAGAAGTCAAAGTATAGTTTGTGCAATGCAAGGGATGAAGGAATTCAACCTATAATGCAATTTTTTCTTAATGGGGATGCTAAAATGAGCTAGAAAAACTTGCAGGTCTAGTTTATTAGACATAGGTCACTGTAAACTGGTTTTGATCAGATTCTAGACATAGATTTTAGGAAATTTTGTTTAGTAGACAACTGCAGTTCAATTTTTATCAGATGCATTTCATAGTTGCAGCTCAGGTTGTCAGATGCGGCTCTATTTCTAGAAAATTCATTTTAGACTGATGATTGCGGTCTTTCAAATGAAAGTTGTGGTTTGCAATGACAGTTGCGGGTCTATGTCTGACAGTTGTAGTTCTAGAATGGTTTTTTTGACAATTTTGATGTTTTTCAATGGTTTTGATCTAAGTTTTTGATTATTTGTGATGAAATATGACTGGAAAACATAGCAGAAAGTATCAAGAAATTTTTTTAGGACTGGTTTGATGTGATGTGAAAATGTTTGATTTTTAAAGAAGACAAGCACAATCCTAGGGTTGGCAAGGACAATATTCAGTGAATTCCCACTTGGATTTCTTCAGCCACGCTTATTCAAAGTGGATAGCCTAGGAACTTGGTAGCACTGGCTCCCCTCCATGGCACTCACTTCTACATGCATACTAAGTTCTAAATTCTCAGGTCATGACCTCCCAAAAATTTCTATCTCTATAGTGAACCGTGAGAATGTGGGATGACTTCAAAGGTCCAACCTCCTGCACTAGCAAATAGAGGGATTTTTTCCACTACAAATAAGAGGTGTCTAGTAAGGGAATTTGGTTCAGGAGGTACTTTGATAAACTCCCTTAGGAGGCCTCCCAACCCTTAGAATAAGGTATTTTTGCATCATAAAGATACTGTGGGAGGGCTATTGTTTCTACTTCCCATTGATTGCAAACTTCTCTTGCAATCACAAATTTATATAGTAGTTCAGAAGGAGTTGGCTTTAGCTTGTTACTGCTTGGGTCATTTCCTTAGGGTGAGTACTTTTTCCCACTAAGTTAGGCCCTCTAATGGGTAAACACAAAATTGAATGGGTTTGGCTTTCTGATTATCGAGTTTGCACAAGGTGAGAGCATAATACCTACCACCCTCAAAAACTAAGACATGGTGTTCTTTACCCTTTAATTAAATCTATGTGAGAAAGAAAATCATTCATTTTAAGCACCAAATGAAATGTTTTCTAATCTAAAACAAGCAAAGTGGTTTCAAAATATAATCCTTGGACATTAGAACCTACAAAACCACTTGTTAGTAGTCGCAAAAGAAAAATATTGGACCAATAAAAAGCTGGAAAAACTCCAATTTAGCACCAAAAGGAGGTTAGGACCAAACCAAAACCAGAATCTAACAACTAACTAAAAATGAAAGTAAAGATTTTAATTAAACTAAAACTCATATAAAAGTAAAAACTAAAGGAATCAATTTTTTTGTTGCTCCACAAGGAAGCAATTTTGGGAGTCCCAACTTAAGGCCACACATTGCAAACAGAAGATCAAAAACCCAAAAACTCTATTCTACTTATAGAAATCAAAAGAAAGATGAAAAATAAGCTAAAATTGAAACTTTTTACTTAGCAGAAAAATGTGTCACTCCTTTCAGCAGTTGCATCACTGCATTGCGTCACATGAGGATGGTTTCATCACATCATTAAATTCAAATTCTCCCACCCACAGGTGCCTCCTATATATGCATCATTTCTGGACAAGTGCATCACTGAGTTTGACAAATGTGTCACTTCTCGGTAAATGTGGTGCTACAATTAATAGTCGCATTGTTCCTTACCCAAAATCTACAAAAACCAAGTAAAATTCGTATAAAAATTTTATAAAAAAATGATGTTCGCGTCGGGTTCACCAATGCAAAATGGGGTTTCTTAGTTTCTAGCCTAGAATAAGTGATAGCTAACACTTCTAGACTATTAATCACACCTAAACAAGAGAACACAAATAAAAGAGAGCAATAAAGTAAAAGAAAGTAAATGAAACACTCCCCATTATGGTTTATTACTTCTCTTGTCTCTCCTTCTTATGCAATCTTTACCCTCAGATTTTATAGTAAACTTGTGCAAGTACCTACAAATAGTAAGCAAGAAAGTTGGAGATGAAAGGCTATAAAGTTGAAAATGGGAGAGGAAGGTTTATTTTGTAGACAACCATTCAAATGGATGATTGAGATTAATCCTCTAGAAGGATTCCAAGATCAATGGTGGAGGATCCATGAGAGGGAGGTTACAAAATGGATGGTTGAGATTAAGTCTTAAAAAGATGCCAAGATCAATGGTCCATAATTGATGCACCAAGAATATGCTATTCTTGGAGAAATCATGATAGGTATGACACTAACGGCTATGACGCCTGATGGCTATGACAACAATGAAGGATATGACAGGTGTTAATGATGGGGTATCTTTGACTGGAGGAGGCGCATAAATATTTTATTGAAAAATGGAGGAAAATGGAGGAAAGGGACAAGTGGCAAATAAATAATTTATTCAAATTATTTATTTGGAGAAAATGAAAAGGAGCATTTAATTAATCAATTTAATTAAATGGAGAGATGGAAATTAGAAAGGAATTAAATAATTTCAACAATTATTTAATCATAGAAGAATAAAAGGTTGAATAATAATAATTATTATTTGACTATAGAGAAATAATTAAATAAATGATGATTTATTTAATTATAGAAGGTAGGGATACATTAGCGATGTAATTAAATAATTTTAATTGATCAGGACATAAATGAGAAGGTGAATTAATTAAATAATTAGAAATTATTTAATTACTAGTGGAATGTGATCAAACATAATTGAATAATTAAAATTATTTAATAATTGAAGGATAAAGACCAAGAAAAATAACCCTCATAGACTTAGGACATTTTTCAGTGTCTACACTTTCACTCATATTCAACACCTAGCATTCAAGAGTTCACAACAACATTCAAGTGTCTTCAAGAGCATTCAAGAGCATTCAAGGGTAGGATTATTCATCAATTGTTGCAACAATTCAAGATCCATCATCATGGAAAGGTTCTAATTGCATTATTTCATGTTCATGAGTCATTATCTTATTTCATTAGGTTATGTGTAGGATCATCATGAAAAAAATAGGCCCTTAAGTGGCGATAAATTCAGAAAAATCAGAGTTAGCCAACTTGACGCAAAAATTTGAATAAGTTATCTATATTATTTCAAAAATATGTAAGAATAGAATTTGTAGCAAATTGAATGTAGTTTCTAAACTACTCGGTTTATTTTAAAAAAAAAAATCAATTTGGTGCAAATTTGAAATTTCAATGCAGTAGCACTTAAATTTTAGGGAAAAAAATAGAAGTAGGTGTTTGTTTGACCACCCTAACCACAATAAAATGATAATATTTTTTTATAAGATTTTAGATAAAAGTAGAGGACTCATGTCCTAATGTGATGCATATTTTTTTTGTAATTTCTTTCCAAGTAAATAATTAATTATGATATTTTTATTACAACTTTTAAAAAATATAAAAAACTTGTATGTTTGACCACCTTAACTTGGTCAAAACTTCATGAAATTCATTTTTTTTTAATCCTATAGTATGCGAAGCATAGAATGTGAAGCATGTTTCAAATTAAAAAAATGTGATACTGTTTGAAAGCTATAGATGTTTTTAAATTAGCCTATCAATCAGGACTTTAGTCGTAAATCAAATAGAAAATGAATAATAATAATTTATTAAATTCAAAGTAAAGAATAATTTATATTGATGGAAAGTTGAGAATCTCCTTTAAAAACCCTTTTCGTTTAATTCATTTTAGGTAAAAAAAAGTCATCAACCACATACCCTACACACACCCATCATATCACCACTTTTTGGCCCATCATGATCCTGCACATACCCATCATTTGGTTTAATTACCTACAAGGGGTTTGACCAAGGAAAACCCCTATTCCCTAACAATCAACACTTTTTCTCTCTTTCTTTGTGTAATTGTAGATCTAGGTGCTTTGAAGACTTGAAGATTATTGAAGATTAGGTTACAAGCTTGTTGGAGTTGTCTCCCCATTTGCAATGTCAAAATCTTCACTAAAAGTTCATTTACATCCCCCAAATCAAAGTTTCAGATTTGGGAACCTAGAGGAGTAGATTGACTAGACTAAGAAGAGCTGATCCAGACTTTGAATTTCCAAAAAATCCAAACTGGACTCATTCGCCACAAGTGGTGAATGAGTCCCACTATAGGATTTTTTCAAAGATCTTTGTAGATTTGGATACCCATTTGGCTGAAACCTGATCTTATGCAGAGAAATAGATTTGGGACTAATTCACCCAGAATGGTGAATGAGTCCCACTAGGATAGAAAATTAGGTTTTTTCAGGATTTCAGAGCTCCATTCTATCTCCAAAATTTTTCCAGGTGCACACTTTCTTTTTTATAGTTTTCTATTCTTCTTTGTTTCCATGTCCAAATCATTTAGCGGAGCATTACATCAAACTAGGTTTTGCATTTCATCTTGCATGCCATTATCTTTTCCAAGTTTAATCTTGGTGGTGAAACCCTCATCAATTTCTAAACATATCCCAGGATACTCTATTGTTAGATCTCTTTCCCTCTTCTTCATTGGATTGAGATCTCTAGGGCATTCTTGAATGTTAGTTGGAGAAAAGTGATGTTCCATGTCCTAAACCATAAGAAAACCCATTTTTTCAACTAATCATTTTAGTGAACCTACATTTAGAATACCTTCTTTTTTTATTTGGAGTCCATCACCATCCTAGATTTAGCTTGCATTGACTTTCCATTAAGGTTTGCATTAGTTAATTGGCATTCTAAGGTTTCAAATTTTTACATTAGTGAAAGTGCATATAGGTTGCATTTTTCCATTTTAAATCATTGCAAATCATCTAAAAACTACATTTTCATTTAGGATACACATCATACAAACTAAAAAGCATAAAAATCAATTGATTTTTTTTGTAAAAAATACCTATTGGGACTCATTTGCCACCTTGGGTGAATCAGTCCTAGTGCACCCCTGAAACTACCTTTTACAACATTGAAAACCTTATTTTTGCACTTCTATTTGCTACCATTAACTATCTATTCAAGTTGGTTTACTTTTTGTTACATGCATTTCACTAAAAATAGCTTAAATAAGTCCATTTCATGCATTGCTTCATTTCAAATTTGCATTCACAACATTCCATTTTCATATCATTGCATAGTATAATCAATAAATTACCTTGTTTCAAATATGAAAATTGCATTTAAACATTTCACTTTAAGTCATTGCATTGCACTTTATTTACTTTTTCATGACAACATGTTTTCTTTCAAGAGATGTGGCTTTGATATGGTTAAACATGGATTTCATAAGTACAACATCCCCTCTTATGAGTTCAATTTTGATTACAACAATGAGGTCATTAAGAAATATGTTAGTTATCCTTCTACTATCTTTCATAACTATGAGAACATCCTAGAGCAAGTGGATCAAACCATTGATGCAATCCTTAATATTACATTTCCCATTGGTGAGGATGGTAGTGTAGACAATCATAACAATCATACTTGTTCTCCCAATACCTCTCGTATCAGTGACAAAGGTATCTTGGTAAAAGAAGATACAAGAATTGAGGGTCTTGATTGTCCCTCTTCTCATCCCCATTTGGGAGATATTACAAAACAAGAAGATGAGATCATAGAAACATTTCTAAACATCACCTTACCTAGTCTCTATTCATCCCTTGCTTGTGAGAATGTTTTAGCAAAGAACATGATATCATAGATAGCCATGGCAATCAAAATTGTCCTCCTAATATCCCTCCTCGATGTGAAGAGGATAGGTTAGTGTTAGAAGAGGCACCTATTAAGAGTCATGGGAATCTTTTTCCTCCCTTTCCTGATGCTCCTACCACTTGGGATGATCTATTTGGTAAGCATGAAAATCATAGTTGTCCTTCTCTTGATGCCTCCCCTACTTGTGATGAAGCTACTTTACAAAATATAACCATGGATAAACATCTTACAAGCTCTCCTAATAGGGTGCATAGCATGGCACAAGAGAATGATACTTTAGAGAAAATGGACAATCAAATAGATCCTTCTCCTAATATTCCCACTAGTGATAATCAAGATAATCCAACCATTGATAACTCCCTTGTGATGAAGTCATTTTGGAAGAACCAATCCTTGAATGTCAAGAGAATTTGGTTGTAGTTCTCCTAAAAACTCTCCTCTTAGGGAGACTATTAGGGTGCAAGAAAATGACAACAATAGTAATGTGTCTTCCTTGGGTTATGGTAAAAAGGTGATACTAGATTTCCCTTTATTAGAGATACATCAAACCAAGACCACTGAGGTTATGAATGTGCAAGTTTCCATTAGATCCCCCTTGAATGGACCTCCTACATACCTCGTAGGACATCCTAAGAATCCTTTAATTCTTTATCCACCTTCACACAAACCTCAAACTCACAACAAACCCAAATTTATCCTTTACCCACCTAAGAATAATATATTGCAGCGGCCGATTCATAATACCATTGCTCATACATATTACTATAGGAACAATCTGCAACCAAGAGAAACACCTCCAACATCCCTCCCATTGCCTAAAACCATCTTACTAGGTCCTCCTCATTTATCTCCACAAAGTGGAAAGGAGTACAAGGGTGTTGGCAAGAAGTTGGGTCCACTTTTTGGCCATTTAGTGGAAGTGTTTTCCCTGATTTTCAAAATTTGACACATTTGACCTTAAATTTTAAAGCACTTAGAGATAGAATCTTGAAAAAGTCACTAATCATAAAATGTGGTACTCGGAGTCTAGTTTCCAAATATGTAATCTATTTCAATACCCAAATGATACAAATTGATTTTCAATAGGCATTTCTAAAAATTAGTGTTTAAAAGTCATTTTTTTTCACCATACCATGCACATGTACGTCATCCATATTTTAACCTAAATAATCATGTTTTTCTAAATCCTTTTGGGAAAAGATTTGTAACTCACTGAAGCATGCTTTCCATATTTTTTTGTAATTTTTTTTTTTTTTTTGTTAATTTTTTATTGGCCATATTTGGTGTTTTAAAAAATTGTTGTGTATGCCACTCATAAGATGACCTAAACTCATCATTTTTTGATTTTTTTTAAAAAAATTGAAATGAATTGTCTGAAGTATGCTTTTTTCCAATCTGTTCGTTAAAAAATTATGTTAATAAAAAGTCATTAAAATACTAAAAAACCCTGATAATTCATGTTTATGGACTTCTTTCATTAGAAATTATTAAATGAAAAATTAAAAAAAATCCAATTGAATTTTTTTTTTACATATTTGAAATCTACACCATCTCATCTATAATGGGTTTTAATTTCATCAAAAAATTATGCAAAAATGTCTTTAGATGTATGCCCAAAGTCATTATTTTTTTGTGACATTGCTAGGACCTTCAACTTGCAGGTCAAACTAGGTCCAGAGCCTAGGTTTAGATCCCCAAACCTTTTCCTGAACCAAGAAAAAAGCACAAACCTAACCAAAAATTCATATTTTAAAAAAAGGGATCTCGTTCTAAAACAAGATCACGTTTCATTAAACAATAATTTTTTAATGATTTAATGAAACATGATCCCCAAACCTTTTCCTGAACCAAGAAAAAAGCACAAACCTAACCAAAAATTCATATTTTAAAACATGGGATCTCGTTCTAAAACAAGATCACGTTTCATTAAATTTTTTTTTTTTATGATTAAATTATGAAATGGGATCCCATTTTGAAAATTGTCAAAAATGGAAGATTTCCAAAAATGATTGTTTTTCAAAAATGGATAGTTTCCAAAAATGGAAAATTTTCAAAATAGGATCACATTTTGAAAAGTTGCTAAAACTGGAATGTTTCCATTTTTGGAAGTTTTCAAAATAGGATCCCATTTTGAAAACTTTCCAAAAATGGAAATTTTTCTCGACGAGATCCCATTTTTTGAAAAGCGGGATCCCTTTTTGTAAAATGGGATCTGGTTTTTTAAAAAACAAGATCCCGTTATTTGATTTTAGGCTTGGGATCCCAAACCTAAACAAGATCCCGTCTATTAAAAATCAGGATCCCATTTTTTGCAAGTTGAATTAGTTTTTTAGCCTAAGAAAAAAACTTCCACGTTTCATGGACTCATCTTCTTGCTCTTACCCACAATCTTGTTGAACAACTTAAAAATATTCCTACAAAGATATCCCTATGTGACCTAATTCAAAATTCACCTAATTATCATACTATGCTTCAAACAGCCTTGCAACAAGTTCCTATCCCTTCTATTACACAACCGAATGACATAGCAACCATGATTCAAGGAATAAATGCTAACATTATTTTCCACCAAAGTGAACTTCCCCCTTTATAAGTGCAAAAACAAAGTGATACTTTCATGGTATTAATTCAATATAAAAGAATAGGGATAAAGTGAACCCTTGTTGACCTGGCTTGACCCTTAATGTGTATAGTGTAAACCTTTTGGGTAGGCTTCGTGTGGACTTGATTCCTTGCCTATCCATGGATTTGACAATGTAGAAGAAAAACCACTTGGTGTGATCACTTTACCTATTATAGCTCGAAAGGCCGCATTGGAAACATTGATCCATGTTATGCCTTACGATCTCTCATGTAATCTCCTTTTAGGTAGACCGTGGATTCATGGAATGAATGGTGTACCTTCCACACTTCATTTTAAAATGAAGTATATTTACAACAAAAAACTGTACACACTTGAAACTGATCCCAAACCAAATAGTTGTTTGAAAATTGAGAAAAACAAGGAAAATCCTTTGAAAACATTGACACCAACTATACAAGTAGAACCCATGCAAGAGCAACAAAAAGATAGGTGTCCTAAACCCTTCACAATGATATCACTAGATGATTTGGGATCATTGGATTTCAACTCACCATTCATGTGAGAATACAATATCATAAACAAAGACTCTGAAAAAGGAAAAGAAAAAGTGGTAATGTCAACAAAAAATTTGGAAGACCCTTCGAAAGCATCCACCTCAACCACTTTAGAACAAAAGACAACATATTACACAAAAAACTTTAATGAACTTGATTATGAGCAACCACCAAATCCAAAAGAGATGAAGAATATTTATGGAAAAGGTTATGAAATGATAAAATAACTTGCTTATAGTGGAAAAGGATGTGGTGGTAGAGAACAAGGTACCTGTGTCCCTATAGAACCTCACATGCAAGAAAAGACTGGTGGTCTTGGTTATTGCCCCTCAAAAGAAACAAACAATCCTTCACTTAATATCAACACTATTACAAAAGATTCTTTGAAAGAAACACAAGAAACAAGGAAATCCTTTCTTAATGTCAATTTCATCTTGCAAAACACTAATGATTTGAGTTTGTTAGATTTTAAACCCTCCTATAAAGGAGAGAACAAAATCTCACAATCTAAAGAGTATTGGATAGCTATGACATCTTTGTTGCAAAATACATGAACACCTTCTACCATTGATCAAGAGGGTATCTTGTTAAGACTCCTCCAAGATCACTTGATATCCCTTCCTCCAAGAACACAAAAGAAATTTTACTACAAGAATTCTTTTTGTGCATATCATAGAGTTCTTGGTCATGCTACTAACAAATGTAAGGCTTTAAGTAACAAAATTCAATATCTCAAGGAGTGTGGTTCTCTTCCTTGTGTTGAAGCACCTAATACCTCTAAATGATACTTACTTTCATCCTATTTGGCTCACCCTTGTCCTGTACTAAGTGGGGGCAAGGGGTTAGTTAGCCTTGTCCTTGTATGTCATTTGTCATTGTCTCTTTTGGCTAGTTGATCACCTTTCATGTACATATAAGAGAAAGCTTGGGATGTGGATGGAATGCCTTAAGTTGGCTTGCATGAGACATACTTATTCATGATGTAGTTTGATTCAAAAACATATGAATTGGCATAGGGATTTCAGAATAAGATCTCATGTCTTCTTCTAGTTTAAGAAAATTTCTCACAATAATGGTGTTAGCAACCACTTTAAAGTGGGGGCATACATCAACATTCATACTTCATTGTGCAATTTTCTTTCTATTACTTGATTTTCACCTACGGGCTTAAACAGGCAGGGAAATCTATGTTTCAGGTGTTCATGAAGGCCAAATGGGGAGTTTGTTGTGCAGGATTAAATCATACACCCGATGTATTTCTCAAGGAAGTCTGTTAGAAAGCATGCCTCAATCATATTTGGCATAAACTCCTAAAGAAGAAAGTCGCTGAGACCCTCCTGTTGTCTTGTTGACTAGCAGTTTGGTTCTATTCATTTGAAATCCAAAGGTCACTGAGACATCTTGGTCGCCATGAGTTTTTGTGTATCTTTGTTCTTGGAAAGAAGTCATGCCGACCCTTGTGCATGAGGTGGCTTCGATGAAAGGTCGTACCGACAAACAAAAGTCTCAACGACAGTTGTTCACAAGGCTGTTAGCGGGGAGAAAGAATTGCCTTCGGCATAAGGTCTAGCTGATAAATGGAACTCTTGCCAAAAGGTTTTGGGCTCGGGGAGATGTCTCGCCGATGGTTGTTTGTCTCGACGAAAGGGGGTAGCGTCGGAAAGAGGTCTTGCTGACCAATGAAGGGTCTCGGTGAAAGGTTTTTTGAGTTTGCCATAACGTCTTGCCGACCAGCGGGAGTCTCATCGAAAGAAAGGAGTTGGCTTGGGGAAGCACAATGGTATAATGGAAGCGGTCAGTGTAATGTCTCACAGACTCTAAGAGGTCTAGCCGAAGGTTTTTGAGTTCTGCATAAGGTCTTGTCGACCCAATGGTGGTCTCACCAATAGAAGGAGATCACTATGATGTCTCTCCGCCTACATAAAGTCTTGCCGAAGGGGATTGCCTTCGGCATGAGGTCTTGTCGAAAGATGATGGTTTCAGTGAAAGGAGGCGTCACCGGTGTGATGTCTTGCCGACAGGGTGAGCTCTTGCTGAAACAAGGTGGCTTCGATGAAAGAAACTATCGACATATAATGTCACACCGATGTTTGTTCACAAGGGGATATTGATATGACTCCTGCCGCTCGTCGTGATGTATGGCTGACTCGCTGGAGTCTCACCGAAGGATTCTCCCTTCGGTGTAATGTTTTGAGCTCGATGAAAGGTCTAGCCGATAGGGTGAGGTCTCGCTAAAAGAAGTTGCACTCATTGACAGAAGGCTCGGTCGGTGTAATGTCTCACCGACCGACGGTGGTCTTGCTGAAGCGGAATGAGTTCGATGAGAGGTCTTCCCAACTGGGGGGAGTCTTGCTGAAACAAAAGGTTTTATCTTTGGGAGAAAGATGAAGGGTTCGCTGTAACATCTTGCCAACCTGATGAAGTCTTGCCAATGGTATGGTTGAAGTGTTATCTACTGTCAAGTGCTTTCGGAAAGACCTCTTGCCGAAAGCGATGTATCTTGCCGATAGTCTAGGTGATGACAAAACCAATATCGGTATAACTCTTGTAGCTCGCTATGAAGTCTCACCGATAGTCCTAGGCTATGCCGACCGTCTTGTGGAGTTTAATCGCATCGGGGAGACACGACTAGTGTCTCACCAACATGTGATTATGATGAAGCAACCTTTGACCCTTTGGGAATCCTACGTGGAGTGTGTTCAACCAATCAAAGGAATCTAAAGGCGAACCAGTGGCAGTTTGGCTGATTGACTACCCATGTGAAGAAGATCAATAGAATGTGTGCGGCATGGGTCAGCTCAGTGAAGCAATGGTGTTTGGATCTAATAGGGAGAGGTCAGATGCTGCTTCTTGAAGATGATCAACTTGCAGAAAGATCTTGAGCACAGGAAAGCTGAAAGGAAGAAAAGGCCGCAAGTCTCAGTGACAGCTGTGGTGTCTGCTGGAAAATGGTAGATCGACATTAATGCCATACTTCAAAACGTTCAAAGCAGCTTTGATGGAGGTCTTGAGGGTGGACATGAGCGCTGTGAGTTAATGCGATGGTTGCAAAAGATCTAAAAGACCATCCCTAGAGCGATCCTTCACCGACATGGACACGGGGGAGGCACATTGAATGCATTAACTTTATTCCAAAAGATCTGAGGGCTGACGTGTTCAGGGACTGACTCATTTTTTGTAAAAACTTAGGGCAGAGGCCAAAACTTTTTAGTTTTGGTTGTATTTACGGCATTTTGGCCTCATTTTGTAGAGAGTTCTGGATTGGCATTTTTCTGCACTTAGTAACGTTTGGATCCTTTGGCAGAATTTTGCAAATTTTTGTAACTCACTTAGACATGGAATATAGTACAGACCTTGGGCATCACTGAATGGAGTATTTTTGTCTTCTTGTTACTGCAATATTGTGTATTTTCACATGATTGATTAAGTTATTGTGAGATAGTATTCATTTCCCTTAATTTTGTCTCATGGCTTTAGTACCTTTTTGCAGAGAAGTGTGATGTTTGCAGGTTATAATCTGTGTCAAAATTGCAAGTTGCTTTTAGCTGTGAAGTCTTTTCCTCCTAGAAGCTCAAGCAATAAGGCCTTTTTATAAAACACTTATGCAAAGCACACAAAAACAAGTTGTGCAAGTTGTTTTCTATTCATTGTGTACTAGTGTATGAAACCTGAGTTTTCCAAGTCTAAGTAATATTCTGGTGTATCACCATAGGGTTCAATTTTCATTTTCATGCATTCCTTCTCCCTTTTCCTTACGAGGATCAGTAGTTAGGTGATAACACAAAGGAAGTCGGCCTTCTCTAGAGGTTGACCTCTGTTTACAAGAAACCCACATCTTTAGAGGTCTTCCCATGTTACCCTGAGGTGTTGAACATCAGGTTCAACAAAGTGCAATTTTAGGTGATAACACTTTCTTCTTGCGGCATGTCCTTTTTGTTTCATTGGGTGTGATTTACTCCAAGAGTGTGATACTTCTTTGACTTGTTCTCTCTTGGAGACGTTAGGCACAATGTTCCCTAAGAAGAGACCTTGCATGAACTAAGCAAAATCCCTTTGAACATTCCTTACACTATTATAATATTGGTTATATGGCCACCTTGCATGCCTGTAGATCCATCCTGTTACTTCATGGGCTCTAAGCATACAAAGCTTTGCTTGCCTCATGAAGCCCGAAAATCATTTTTGTGTGGTGCCTTATTAAAGTTATTAGGAGGTATAAACTTGGTATGGTTTGAGCGGGAAGCCCAATCAAGGCATCACTTTCCCCATAGCCACTTGTGTGTGTGTGAGTGCATACCACCTATGAGTGTATGTTTCTCACCTTTTAGGACTTCTCACCTAGTAGATAGCTAAGAGTTTTGTTTCCTCAGAGTGAGTATACTCTTTTTTGAAAAATAACCTAGATTTGATCCACATCATGTTGGACAAATGGTCGAAGCTTGATCCACCTTTTTATTTTCGCTTATTCTTGTTTTTACTTTCTTTTAGTCATTGACATTGCATGATCACGTATCTTGTTTTGCTGCAAATCATACACCTTGTGCGTGTTTTTTTGTTCTTATGTCAGTTTGACTTAGGATCTTGGATCCTGGTGACTTGACCACCTCCTTGATATTTTTTTATCCTAGACCATCTACATTGGTACAATTGGACCCTTCCTGAATGTCTACTTTAGTGTGAGTTTGAAGTAGGTTCATCCTCTCACTATTTAAGTGGGGGATAAATTAGTGTTGAAAAATGGGTCCCTTGACATTTTCACACTCATTTGGGTCCTCATTGTGGATTTTGGCTTAATGTTGCCTTGATGTAGTGTTGTAATGTGGATAACACATTCACATTATGTCTTGGGCCCTTGTGAACCAATGAAATTTAATGGTTCCTTGCAAAAGCATTGTGAAATGTTGTAACACACTTTCACACTTTTCTAGGGTTTTATCAAATAACTAAGCATAATAAACATAGTTTTAATCATAATCAACCCTAATCTTGTCTTATTTGGAGTGTTGTAGAGTATTGTAACACACTTTCAAATTTCTCTAGGGTTGTCATTAATAATTGGGCTTTCGTATGCTTTAATTGGCCCTATTTTTCATCGACAAGCCTCATTTATTACATCTTTTCAAGGATAATCATGACACAAATCATTAGCCAATCATAATTCAGGTGATTTTGGCTATTGTGGCCCAAATTTGGTGATTTGGGACTCATTTTCCACCTTGGGTGAATGAGTCCCACCTAGATTTCTAGGTCCCGAACTTGTTTTTACACCTTTCTAAGAAGTTTTGATTTTTGGTCCCACACATTATGCCAGACGGGACTCATTCACCATCTTGGGAGAATGAGTATCATGTGACAAAAATTCAAATTTAATTCAAATTTCTAGTGGTATTTTATTCTCCTAGATGTAATGTCGGCTTGTAGTGTTGTAATTTTAGGAATTCTTGCATAAATGAGTATAAATACAAGGTTCTTTCACTCATATTCAACACCTAGCATTCAAAAGTTCACAAGAGAATTCAAGTGTCTTCAAGAGCATTGAAGGGAAATATTATTCATCAATTGTTGCAATAATTCAAGATCCATCATCATGGCAAGGTTCTAATTGCATTATTTCATGTCCATGCTTCATTATCTTATTTCATCATTTGGTTTAATTACCTACAAGGTGTTTGACCAAGGCAAACTCCTATTCTTTAACAATCAACACTTTTTCTCTTGTTCTTTGTGTAATTGTAGATCTAGGTGCTTAGAATACTTGAATATCATTGAAGATTAGGATACAAGCTTGTTGGAGTTGTCTCCCCATTTGCAAGGTCAAAATATTCACTAAAAGGTCATTTACATCCCTGAAATCAGAGTTTTGGATCTGGGAACTTGGAGGAATAGATTGAGCAAACTGAGAAGAGTAGATCCAGACTTTGAATTTCCAAAAAATCCAAACCACTATAGGATTTTTTCAAAGATATTTTCAGATTTGGATACCCATTTGACTGAAACTTGATCCTGTGCAGAAACCCAAATTTGGGACTGATTCGCCCAGAATGTCGAATGAGTCCCACTAGGTTGGAAAATCAAGTTTTTCAGTATTTCAGAGCTCCATTTCATCTCCAACAAGTTTCCAGGTGCACACTTTCTGTTTCATAGTTTTCTATTCTACTTTGTTTGCATTTCCAAATTATTTAGTGAAGCATTGCATCAAACTAGGTTTTGCATTTCATCTTGCATGTCATTATTGAAGGTTGATGCTAGATGCCTATGGAGAATCATGAAGGATTATAGGTGTTGGGAGATGCACAAGTCATACAACCAAGCCTAAGGAATTGTTTCCTAAGTGATTCCATCTTCTATGATCATCCTATTTGTAGCCTACAAGAGGTATTTTCATATTTATGGCTTATTAGAGGGATTAGACATCTTCTTTAGTGAGTCATTTGCATTGTTCATATTGCATTCAAGGGTTCTATTCTAACACAATTTGATATAATTTCCTCTACATTCTCATGAATCTTAGTCTTAAACACACTTAAGATTATTAATATTGCACACATAATTGCATGTTTCAGATTTTCATTCATCACCAAAGGTTTAATTACCAACAAGGGGTTTGACTTAAGAAAATCCCTATCCACCAACAAGCTATCAAATTTGTTTTGTAGGTTATTGACAGATCTAGATCCAGAAACAAGAATTTCATAATGCAAAGGAGAAGAGTAGATCTAGAAGTTGTAGACCAAATTTAGAAATTTTTGGGAGGACCTAATAGGACCCGTTCACCTTTAGTGGAAAATGAGTCTTTGTTAGGGTTTTAAGGGCAACAAATTCTATAGTATACAAGCTTCTATTTCTAGTTTATAGCTCCCCGAAGAGGCCTACCAAGACCCATTTTCCTTTGGAGGAGAATGATTCCTTATTAGTAATCTAGAAAAACTAGATTTGACTAGGTGCATAGTATCATCTCCTTGTTTTTCCAGAAAAGTTACAGCTTCCTTATGTTTTGTGCTAGATTCAAGCATTTCATGTGTTAGACCTAGAATTAGGGTTTGCTTATTAGCTTAATTATTTCTCCCCAGGCTGAGATTCAGCTCACCACCCTGTCCTTGCACAAAGGAAAGATTGCAATTTCCCTCAATCTTGACATAATTCAACCCTTGGGTTGATAGTTATCTCAAGATTCTTGGATCTCATCTTTTGAATGAAACCCTAACTAGAAAGAGGGGGTGAGACATCATAGTTTCTTCTCCCCTTTTTCTATGTTTCAATACTATTCAATATACAAGGGTGGTAATTTTTTGATGTGTTAATTTATTTTTATTCTCTGTCTCAAATTTAGAAATATGTCTTAAATAACAAGATGAGTAGTTTCAATGTGGTGGCATATTGCGAATATCCCTTAAGGGAATATACCATAGCATTTTTTAAATTTTTTTGGATTCCTAAGCTATTGAGTATGAGCTTTTCATCCCTACAATGGATATTCATAAAAATAGAAAAATAACATTCCTTAGGCACCTAATTTGTATCAAGCATGAAAAACATATTTGAGCACTTCTAAATCCATTTTATTATGCTTTTGATGTAAGTTTTTTTTAATATTTAAAAAAAAATTATTATTGAAGAAGTAGAATTTGTAATAATATTATGTGATTATTTGTTTCCTTTATTTTATTATTTCAAATATTTTTGCATCAAAATTTTATTTTCATTTTTAACACAAGTTCTACGAATCATCCATTTTTGTTGCATTACTCCTTTTATTTGTAATTTAAATAATAAAGTATACCAATTTTAAATTTGTTACAATGTTAAGGGCTAGTTACTACACAATAGTTATTATTGATCATATTTTCAAAATTTTGTTATGTTCTAACGTCACTCTAGACCTCGTTGTTGTATGGGAAAAACCAGATGATAGGGACCCACCACCCTCTACTTATGGATGCTTAAAGGCCCTTTTTATTTCCTAATTTTTGGGGTTGGCCCAAGACTCTTTGATTTTCTGGGCTCTGCCCATGTGAGCCTCGATGTGTGCCTTCTTACCACCCACTGTTTTTTTGTGAATAGGTGTATATTTATCTTTTATTAATATAGATATAGATGCCTATTCATAAAAGAGATAAAAATAAATTATGTCCTATTTTTCAATTGAAATAAGCTTAGTTATTGAACTATCATTTCTACATGTATAATTTTTTATGCTGTATGTATGACTCCTTTGGTTGAAATAATGCTCTTTCACATTCATAAAACTATATAAAAAATTAAAAGTATAATCGTTTAAAATATTTTTATTGATATCATATAATATTGCTACTAGGATTAAATTTATATAGCAACTTTTTAGATATATGATTGTTGATATTTTTTATAGTTGAAAGGATATTTTTTGTAGCAATAAAAGACCTTTTTTCCAAGCTAACTTGGCACAAAAATATTTTCACATATAATACTTATATTAGGTGGAGTCTATGACTTGATCCAAGCACAAGGTATAGGAATTTGTTGAAACAATTTTTTTTAAAGGAATTTGGTAAAGTGACTCAAATGTCTAAACATATATGATGTAAATTTATCCTAGAGTGTTTGAAGTGCACTCTATATATATTAAATTTATGTAATTATAAATTATCATATACAACATGCTTGATAGCTTTTAGGTTTTCATAGATAATTTATAGTGATCTTTGAGTGCATTTACAAATGATCTACAATGGTGTGCTAATGAATTATTTTTATTTACTTGTGTAAATATTATTTTATTAACTTTAATTGCATATTCTAGTGGGGGTACAATGAACAATCGGTGACCTAGAAGATTGAGCTTAAGAGTTGTGATTATTGAACACCATTCAACCTTAGAGGCCATGTGAATTTCTATGGCTTAGGATTGGGTTTTGGTTTTGTTTCTTTATGTTTGATATATTTTTTGGTCAAATAACTATATAAGTATATGAATATTAAACTGTAGCATAGAATTTTGGCATCCAATATCTTTCTAACACTCTTAGGGTTTTCACCTAGAAGAAGAAAGATGGGCCAAAATGCAATGTTACACTAAAAATTAATGCAATATGCAAGAAAATAATAAGATTAATTGATTAATGAATGGAAACTAAGGAAATAAAGAATGTTTGAAAACACATTATGTAATGAAAAAACACCTAGAAAAGAATAGTAAACTATAACAGAAATGGATAAAACTAAAAGTGTGCACTTGGGATATTGATAAAGTTTGGAAATTACTTGTGGAATGTTGATAATCCTGATTTTTAGGCCTAGTGGGACTCATTCGCCATTCTGGGTGAATCAATCCTAGTTCTGCAAAACTATTTCAAAACCTGTTTCAGACAAAAGGGTATCTAAAAATGCAAAAAACCAAAAATGGACATTGGAGTGGTGTTGAAAACCAAGATCAGATTTGCAAACTAGAATATCCTTCCACAGAAGAGAAAAACTGAAAAAGTAGAGCTATTGCAAAAAGATGTGCAACATAATATTATTCGAGAATTCGATAATTACATGATAATGATTTGCTTTATAAAAGAAAAGATGCATAACCCTAATCTTATATTGAGCAACAAGATAGCTCAACAAGATAAGGATGACAACTAATTAACCTAGGAATTAAATAATTAGCTAAGTAAACTTATGTAGAGTGTAATTAATAATTAATTACACCAACACCCCCCCATAAGTACAACTTAGGGAGAAGCAGATTATTATATAAAGATGAGTCCCGACAACAAGGACTGATCAGGTACTCATTTACAAATGCAATGATGAGGTAGAGAAGGAGAACCTAGTGGGACAAAACCCCCCTACAATGAGATGACTGCTGCAAAGAAGCACTGTAAGAACACTATGGAGTAACACTGGAACCACAATCCGACAAGCAAGGAAAGATACTTCTGTCTACAACTGAAACCAAAACCAGAATCATGATAATGTGACATCAAACCCGATGCCACAGAACACTGGAAAACTCACAAACTGGAACAACCCTAGAATCTGTGAAGCAACAGTAGATGAAATAATTATAGAATCTGGAAGTTGTGTATCTCGATGTCGATGCCAAACTATGACTGAAACTCTTCCATGGGAAGGAGTACCATGAAGACTCTAGAACATTAACCATAAAAACATGGCCCTCAAACTGAGATGGATCCAATGCGGATCATTAACCATACGCTCTCAATCTAAAGTGTGAACCGATGTGAATCTGATATGTGTCAAGCTAAGACAAGATGTGGCCAAAAGAAACTAGGAAACCAGATAACCCATATGAGTTACCAACAATTCAAGATGGATATGGAGATCAAAGTGAAAAACTACACTCTAATCAGATTTATTATGCAAGAAACCCCCCTGATGGAACTTTATTTCAGTTCATTTATTACAATAACCCAACGATTGTAAAAGGAAAGAATCCTAAAAATTCATAAACAAAAAAATAAAATAGACCTCAGATCTGTGTAGAGGACTGAATTAGCTTTTCAACGCCGCAAGAATGATGAAAAATGGATCACTGAGTCAAAAAATATGCCCTCCAGAGTGAAAACAACAACATCTGAGTTCAAAGGCCTGCAAAATAAATTTGGATCAAAATCAGAAGAAGCCACCTTCACCACTGGATCGGCGTCAGAATAAGCTTTCCAACGGTATCTCGTTTGTGAAAAAAGGACACCGTATGCAAAAAATACACCCGATAAGTGAAAACTGCTCCAGAAGGGGGAAAAAACCAGTGAGGCATTAAATTTGACGGCCAAACACCCATCGTAGCAAAACTGCGAGTCTAAAATTGATGGCCAAACAACCGTCGACTCATTTTCCCAATTTTCCTTATTTTTTAAAAAATTGTTTTTTATAGATAAAAAAACAATTAAAAAAATACATAATAAATTTTTTGAAAAAAAAATTAAAAAAAAAATTCGGCGCTATGGAAGCTATCACCGGTTGCATTAAGGCCGCCGGCGGATGACATTAATGGGCCCGCATGGCTTACGTAGTAGGTACCCTATTGGTACCATTAATGAGCCCACAGGCCTGACGAGGTACGGGGCCCGCAGGGTAAGGTACCCTATGGGTTCCCCAAAAAATATTTAAAAAAAAAAACTTTACAAAAAAAACTGCCTTTCTCAATATATTTTTTATTTAAATTGATTTTTTATAAAAAAAATTTGTAGAAAAAATCAAACGATTTTTTAAAAAAAATCACCTCAAACTGCATGCATAGAGTCGGTACAGAGGCCGTACGGGAAAAAATTGTTTGCCTCATGAACAGCTAATGTCGAATATAGGTGAGTTATATGTCATTTTTCATCTCTCAGATGCTCTGGATCTGATGGTGAGGTCCGATCTACCTGAAAATGCATCAGAAGCTTTGCAACTCCTAGATCTGACAAATCTTCAAACCCTCATAACTTTGGCATAAAATGCCAGATTCAGGCGAAACAAAAGTCAATCTTGACTTTTTCGACAGCCCTGAACTCGAATATGAGCTCAGATTTCCTCCAACGTGTGTCGAAAGTAACCATGCAAGAGCACCCAAATAGAGAGACAAACTTGAGGTATGAAAACCCTCAAGGAATCCCGAACCAACACTGCAATGATTTTCTCAAAAATATGAGAAGGGGCTGCAAATCAAGGCTCTGATACCATGTTGGAAACCAAGATCAAATTTGCAAACTAGAATATCCTTCCACAGAAGAGAAAAACCGAAAAAGTAGAGCTATTGCAAAAAGATGTGCAACATAATATTATTCGAGAATTTGATAATTACATGATAATGATTTTCTTTATAAAAGAAAAGATGCATAACCCTAATCTTATCTTGAGCAACAAGATAGCTCAACAAGATAAGGATGACAACTAATTAACCTAGGAATTAAATAATTACCTAAGTAAACTTATGTAAAGTGGAATTAATAATTAATTACACCAACAAGTGGGACTCATTCATCATCCATGGCGAATGAGTCCACTTTTGAATTTTTGAATATTCAAAGTGGAATCCAGAGCTTTTGATCTGCACTTTAGACTTCTCTAGGTGTCTGCTTCTGAAACTTTGATTTTTGAGCCTAAAAGTGAGTTTTTGTTGATATTTTGACTTGTTCAATGAAGAGAAGACCTAAAAAACTTTTCAACTTGATTCTTAATGATTTCCAAGCTTCCAAAATGTTTTAATCTACAAACACACAAGAAGAGAAGAAGAAATGTTGGACGTTAGGGCATGGGGGTTTGCCTTGGTCAAACCCCTTTTAGGTAATTAAACCAAAATAGAGAAAGAATGTAATGAAACATGCAATAATGGAGTTGATTACCTTGCCATGATGTTTTATCTTGAATTTTTGCCACAAAAGATGAAGAATCTACCCTTCAATGTCTAAAAATTGATATCTTAAAGACTTGAAATGATGAAACCCTAACTCACTTAACTTGAGATGGAATATTGATGGATGAATAATGAAGAATGCTTGTGATTTAGGGTTTAGAGAGTTGATTTTATAGTAAATTCACCTTATTAGCCTATAAATTGGATCCCTAAGGCCGACATGTGAAAATAATAAACTTAAATTTCAATTTTTCCCGCTCAAAGGTAAAAAATGTGCCAAATGTGACTCATTAACCACCCATCGCGAATGGGTTCCACCTAGATTGGACTGATTTTCCATGGGTGGTGAATGGGTCCCACATGGGCCATTGTGATAGCTAAGATGCTAGGAAGTTAAGAAATAAGGTGTAAATTGTAACTTTGTCAGGTATTTCATCAAATATTGCCTCGGGATGCACAATATTTGGTAATAGGGGCCTATTAATGATGATGTGAAGATCAATTAGGCCTTGGGACATAGAATTCAATGTGAAAGTGTGATTAAATACTCTTTACAACACTAAAATGAGGCCCACATAGCCTAGGAAGGCACAAGAACCAATTTGAATGTGTGAAACACATTACAACACTAACTTTTAACATTAAGTTTATTTTACAAGCCTTCTAGATTGATGTGATAATATTATTAAACAAACTTTATAATGTTGATTTAGGGAGAAATAGGTTCAATAAGTCTAGAAAAGAGTGAAAGTCCTTTACAACACTTTACAACACCTTTACAAGAAATCAATAAAAGCATTTTATTTAATTTTCAAGGGTCCAAGACCTAGTGTGGATGCATAAAATGCCTCACAACACTTGAATCAAGGCTTCATTAAGTCCAATTTATCATGAATTATTCCCATGTCAAGCAAGTTTCCTTTTGTCTATGGTACATAAATATAATTTCATCAATGATAAATTGTGAATATCAAATATTATTTTATAATTTTAGTAGTAACACAAGAGTAAATACTTTAAAATAATCTAGGTGGTGGAGGCTAAGTGTAGTACTAAGCATATTTGATCAAAAGAAAAAAAATTCAAAGTTGTCATCATTGTTGTCAAGCTACGAAAACTCACCTATAGGTTTTATTTTTGGCTTTTTGATAGTCAAACTTGGTGAAATCAAAAGCTTATATCCAAGATTTGAGGACTATAAAATCAGATTTTGGACCCCTACACTAGGACCCATTTTCCCTAGGGCGAACCAGTCTTACTACAGAGCTCAAAACCTAGTTTTTAAGCCAAGTGCACACCATTTTTCCCTTCTCATATTTGCATTTCAAGTGTTAGTTCATTTAGTTTAGTTAGTTAATGCATTTAAAATTATCTCCCAAAAGTGTCAATTGGTCATTTTTGTCATAAGAAAAAAATAGACCTCCCTAACAGGGTTGACTCACCTCAAGGTTGAAAGTCAATCCTATCCTTGGGAGATCTATTTTTCTAATGAAACTAGGAAAAGGGTAGGTGTGTTTAAACCCTTATATCATTCCACATATCAACACATCTTACCCCCCTTTTCCTATGTTTCATTTTGGTGAACATGACACTATACATCATAAATTATGATTTGGAAGTCTTTAAAACCCTAGATCTAGGATTTGCATTAGTTAGTTTTGCATCTCATTTAGAATTTAATAATTGCATCTTACATCATTAAAAATTACATTTCACATCCTTTAAAATCACAAAATCCAAAAATATTGCATACATATTGCATTCATTTTACATGTTAGTATGCATATTTGTGTCTTTCAATCATTTACATCAAAAAATTCAATCAAAATTGCATAAATAAAGTTATCATTCTTCTTGTTGTTTTTCATAAAATTACATTTGCATCTAATCATAAAATTTTGGAAATCTGTATTTGAAAGAATCTTTCTGCAACTTGAAATAAAAACCTTAAACACTAACTCAGAAACTCGGGCTTTAATTTTCCAAACGCTTATGCAAAGACCCATTTTCCCTAGGGAAAATTTGTCCTTATATAGGTCATTTTCAATTTTTTTGGGCATAAGTCTATCTCTTTCCACTTTATATCTTGATGTTTGTAAATCTCAATTTTAGTTTCTGAAGTTGTAGTTTTCTATAGTTATTTTTATTCACATCAATTGGTCAAAACAAGTGCATTTTTCAAAAGTAAAACTTTCATTTTAAACATATCATTTTTCGAGTTCTTGCATTTTAAAATCAGTTAATTATCACTTTGGATCTAAAATTTGGAAACATGTTTCCTTTTCAAACACTCAATTTTCATAAGGTGCCACATAACTTGTATGATTGTAATTACCCTACTTATGAGCATAATCTAAGAAAAATAAATAAAACTATGGACAAACATGTTAGCTACCCTTCTAAAGTCTCTTCCATTTGTGAGAATTCCATAGTACAAGAGAAAGAAATCGTAGACAACCTTGACAATAATAATGATTCTTCTCCCAATACCCTCCTCCTTCTGAAGAAGGTGTTGTGTTGTTAGAAGAATTCATCACTGAATGTGACAAGAATCCTATTTCTAACTCTTCTAATACTTCCTCTTGGAAAAATATCTTGGAACAAGGGGATGAGATCATTGACACATTCCTTAACATCTTTTTTCCTTGTCTTCACTCATGTCTCTCAATCTCCCTCTCATTTGTGGGAGTGATTCGGTAAAATAAGATACAACCTTTGATAACCATAGTCTTCCTAACACCTCCCCTCCTTATAAAGGGGATACCTTGATGTTAGACAATCCAATTATGGACCATCATGAGAATCCTATTTATCTCCCTCCCACTACCCCTCATACTAGGAAAGGTGTCCTCTTTCATAAAATTGTTTCCAAAGACCAATTAATGAATTGTGAAGGGGATAAGGTTGCCTTAGATAATACACCTTTAAATAAATTAAAAGAAAAAAGAACATAAGCATTACAAACTTAAGAAACATAATTTCCATGATCCTCTTGAACATTTATATGATCTATTAAAACTATCCAAGATTGAACATGATTTCTATACACCTTTACATTAGGGATAAATTGAGTCACCACCTAAACTTGAACAATTAACAAAGAAATAAAGTGATAAAAATGAACCATACTGTGCATATCATAGAATATTTGGATATCATACTAATGATTGTTGTGATTTACAAGAGTTATTAAGAAAATTTGAACCCTCTAAGGATCCAACTTGATTAGAACACACACACTTTGCTCCTTGTCATGTGATAGTTATAGAATCATAGAATTTACTCACTATTGCATGTATTGTACTTCATGAAAATCATTTACATATTGCATGAAGCATATTATCATGACCCATCTCAGTTCATCCTTGTCCTACCTTTTAGGGGGGCAAGGGGTTTGATATCCTTGTCCTAGTATGACACTCATTGTTGCCCCTTTGGCTATTTTTTTTTTTTTTGTATATGATGAACAAGATTGGGATGTGAACGAATTTCTTTAGGTTGGCTTGCATGTTTCATACTAGCTTTATGTATTTCCATGGTCTTTGTGTGATTGCATGTGCATAGTGTGATCCCTTGTATTGTGCTACTTGGAATGTCTTTATGTTTGTGAGCTTACTTTGGATGACCCTTGTCACTTTGTTGGTGCAAGGATACAAAAGAAGTGAATCCATTGTGATATTCTTATATTTGTATCTACTTTCTTCTATCAATTGTAAACATTTTCCTTTTCTTGTGTTTTCTTTTTGGGGATGATGCAAAGCGTTGAGACATTTATGTCTCCTCCATGTTGACCCAAAAGGATTGTTTTGTCTTCTATCTCTCTATGTGTCATTCCTCCTTTGTGTTCGTTGCTCCATGAGCCATGGATCCCTTATGTTCTATATTAGGATTTCATATAGGGGGGAAACCTCCTTTCCATGACACAACTTCATTTGGAAAAATATGTTTGGCATAGGGATTTCCAAATAATCTCTCATGTATTGGCATTTATAATCTTATACTTTAAAGTAATTGCTCATAGCATGATGTTTAGTAATTTTTTAAAATTTGGAGGCATTATGCCTCCCACTCATTGCTTGCTCAATGACATGACTTTATTCAAAGTGTGGTCTTGTCAATTCATGTGATGTGTCTTCTTTATGGTGATATTGGGTTTGATGTCCTTCAAGAGTGTGACCTTTCTTGGCATATGTCATTCCTCTTAATGGTAATGTTATGGTCTACATTCCCTAAGGTGTGAATATTTTATCCCTCAACCAATCATCTCTTGGTGGTGATATCAAGTGTGATGTCCCCTAAAGTGAGACCTATCATGTATTAAGCAAAACCCCTTTGACTATCCTAAAATACATCTTGTCCACCATGCATGACACAACTTGCTTGCTAGTGGTTCCTTGTAAAACCTATGACCATCTTGTGTGACACATTATCAAATTTATCAAGGAGTATAATTTTGGTATGGTTGATGTATGGGATCTTGTAGATCTAGTATGACTTGCCCATTTGCCACCCTTTTATGGGTGCACACCTAGTGTATATTGGACTGCACTAGACCATTGCATGTTTCTCATATTATGTTGGGGGATCACTTAGTGTATATCGAACTATACTGGCCCTTTGAGTGGATTCTTGGACAGACAAATTAGTCTTGATCCATACCTTGTGGATAAATAGTCAAAGTTTGATCTACCCCCTTCTTCATCTTTACATTAATTTTGACATTGTATGATTGTGTATCTTGTGTCATTGTTGCATGCATGTGTCTCTTTGTGCCTTTGTTGGTTTTTTGTGGGATCTTTGATCCTAGGGGCTTCATCATTCTCCTTCATCCTTGCCATCTCATCTTTCCAACAATTGTACAATTGGACCTCTCTTGACTTATTTGTCTACTTTAGTGTGACTTTGAGGATGGGCTCATACTCTCACTATAATGGGGTATAAATGTAGTGTAGAAAATTATACACCTTTACAATTTCACACTATGTTTGCATCCTGTTAACTAATTGGACTTAATTAAGCTTCTAATTACCTAAATTATGTATTTCAAATCCTTATTATTCCCATTTTATGAAAGGGAAACCTATATTAAACAATTTCTAACATTAATTTAAATACCTTGGAAATTGTTTTTCTGGACTTAGGTCCTAGGACCCATTCACCCAAGGGTGAGTGGGTCTCCTTTAAGTGCTAGGACCCAATTTTTAATATATTTTTGGTGATATTTTAATGATTCAAATTCATTTTTGAATGTTGGCTTGTGAAATCTAATTTTCAAGAAATTAGATAAACACGATTATTTTATTAATTCAAGTCTAAGAATTTTGAAAGAGAAAATATAGAGAAAATATTATTGTCAATAGCATTGAAGAGCAGATTTATCAGTCATCTACAACATCAATCAAGATCATATCCTCATGTCAAGGTTCATGTGTGGTCATGTCATGTTTTGGAGCTAACATTGTGATGTAGGTTTCAAGCGTTCAAGCAAGTGTTCAAACATCAAATCAAGTAATCATTCAAGCCAATTCATGCAAGATCCAGACCTTAGAGTGATGTGTTAGACTTTAGTCCTCTAAGGGAAACCATTAAAGGTTTGGTGAGTTGTAACATAACTTTTTTCATTTATCAATTCCTTCCATTCATCATTGTTTCATTATCAAGGTTTAATTACCAATATGGGGTTTGACTGAGGCAAACCCCCATTCACCAAAAAAAAAAATTCTCCCTTTGTATGTGCATATTTAGAAGTGAAGAAGGACTAAAGATTGAACAAAAGAGAAATTTTACAAAGTTTTCATCATTGTTTTCAAGCTATGAAAACTCACCTATAGGCTTTATTTCCGGCTTTTCAGTAGTCAAACCTGGAGAAATCAAAAGCTTAGATTAAAGATTTAAGGACTCCATATTTTAGACCCCTGCACTAGTACCTATTTTCCATAGGGTGAACCAGTCCTGCTACAAAGCTCAAAACCTAGTTTTTATGATAGGTGCACACTATTATGCCCTTCTCATATCTACTCACAAATTACTATTTCCATTTTTTTTATCATAGTATTATGCATTTCAAGTGTTATACCATGTAGGTTAGTTAGTTAATGCATTTTAAATTATCCCCCAAAAGTGTCAATTAGTCATTTGTGCCATAAGAAAACAATAGACCTCCCTAATAGTGTAGACTCACCTCAAGGTTGAAAGTCAATACTATCTTTGGGAGATCTCTTTTTCTAATAAAAATAGGGAAAGTGTAAGTGTGTTTAAACCCTTAGATCATTACCTTGCTGGAAGACTAGAATCAATGAGAGGGGGGTGAATTTGTGATTCATGTAAGTCACAATTTTTTTTACAAATCCAAGGATTTAATTGAATTTTGAACCAAAAGATCAAATGATAGTTGATAGAACAGATTTGACTTGTGCATAAACAGTATTTTGTTTGCATTATCCATGAATTAAACATATAGAAATAACATTAAATAGGTTGAACTTAAGATGCTTTACACTTTCATATGTATCAAAGCCCACATTAATAACAAAACCTTTTATGCATGATATTTTGACATAAACATTGGCAGAGATGAAATACTGATAATTAACAACCATTCAATGCATTTGATGACACATTGAGATCAAGCAGATAAGAAAAATCACACACATATAATCATTACATAACACAATATATGTCCTAAGTGGAAAACCCTCTTGGGGAATAAAAACAACTCAAAAAATCTTTCTCTTTATTCACTTATAGCACAAACTCTTCAAAGTTCAAGAGCACCAACTCTACAAAGTTTAGGAGCACCAACTCCACAAAGTTCAGGAGCACCAACTTCACAAGATACAGTAGCACCAACTCCTTTACAATGCATAATAGTTATAGTATACTATCAATACCCTAGAAGTGCAATTTGCAGTCCTAGTGTCTCAATAGAAGACTATGAATATTTTCCATAAGCACATTGAAAAATGTTGTATGAGAATGAAAAAATCTTCCTTAAATAAAATAATCTGAGAATCACTATTATAAATATTTTCAATGCAATACAACTTTTGTACAATGTCTGTTAAGGGTATGTGCAAGATCATCATGGAAAAAATAGGCCCTTAAGTGGTGATTAAATTTAGAAAAATCAGAGTTAGGAAACTTGATGTAAAAATTTGACTAAGTTATCTATATTATTTCAAAAATATGTAAGAATATAATCTATAGAAAATTGAATGTAGTTTCTAAACTCCTAGGTTTTTTTTTTAAAATCTATTTGGTGAAAATTTGAAATTTCAATGTACTAGCACTTAAATTTCAGGGAAAAAAAAGTAGGTGTTTGTCTGACCACCCTAACCACAATAAAATGATAATATATTTTTATAAGATTTTAGATATAAGTAGAGGACTCGTGTCCTGATATTTTTTTGTAATTTTTTTCCAAGTAAATAATTAATTATGATTTTTTTATTACAACTTTTAAAAAATATAAAAACTCGTATGTCCGACCACCTTAACTTGGTCAAAACTTCATGAGATTCATTTTTTTTTAATCCTATGGTAAGTGAAGCATAGAATATGACACATGTTTTGGGTTAAAAAAATGTGATATTGTTTGAAAGCTATAGATGTTTTTAATCAACCTATCAATTACGACTTAAGTTGTAATTCAAATAGAAAATGAATAATAATTATTTATTAAATTCAAAGTAAAGCATAATTTATATTGGTGGAAAGCTAAGAATCTCCTTTAAAAATCCTTTTCGATTCATCAATTTTAGGTAAAAAAAAGTTGTCAACAACATACCCTACACATACCCATCATATCGCCACTTTTTGGCCCATCATGATCCTGCACATAACTCTCAATCATTGGATGACCATTCACGATTGTATCATTATACACTAAAGCATTTTCCCAAGTAGGGGAGGTGTTGGGAGATGAATGGAGACTAGTTAAAGTGGTGGAAATAAATTCATCTTGTATTTTTATACTATCTACCCAAGGGGAATGAGGAGAAGAACAAATAAGACCTTCGTGATTCTCAACGATTGTACCTTCTTTTGCCAAGATACCTTCATTAATTAAAGGAGAGGTATCAAGAGAAGTACAATTATGATCATCATGGTTATCTATGTTTGTATTCTCTTCTAACACATCATCATCACAAATAAGAGAGATAGGAGGGGGTGTAAATTTAAGACAAATGTTTGCATTTGCACTCTCTTGTACTAAGAGACTATCATAACTACGGAATGCATTGTATGAATGACTAACATGCTTATTAAATAACTTTCGCTTTGCAATCTTGGAAAGGATAGATACTAACATCTATGAATAACAGCCCATGAAAATTCAAAATGAAATGTAAAGGGCTAAAAGGAAATGCAATTTTTAGTTGATAATTGACTGATTATGCTATGCAATAATGTGGGAATGAAAAATTTGAAATTAAGCAATGAAATGAGCCAAATTAAGCTAGATTTAATGAAGTGCATTTTACAGAAACTTAGCAAACTTATACAGATAGGTGATGGCACCAAACAAAAGCTTAAAAATAGGGTCTTCAGTTCTGTAAAGGCAGTTTTAGAGTTGAAAAGGGACTAAGTTGCCCAAGGTGGAAAATTAGTCCCAGTAGGGATTTTTTTGATTGATTTTGATGCTTTCTGTGCTGTATGATGTAGATGTAAAGTGAAAATGCAGAATTTTACTATTTTTCAATGAAATGAAGTGCAATAATGCAAGCTATATGAGATTTTAACTAATGCAATTTTTAACACCCTAGGATGCAAATTAAACAATGCAAAACCTAATGCAATGTTGATGCAAGTTATTCCTAGGATGTGAATGCACTTGAAATTAGAAGTAAGATGTTCTAAATATAGGTTCACCAAAATGTAAACACGGGTTTTTGGTACCCTAATGTTCTTTGTCTCTTCTATGGTTTTTCATCTAAAAGGAAAGGAATAGGGTAAAAACCAACTATGTTCACACTCAATATTAATGTAATATGGATGAAATATGCCTAGATGAGATGATATAAATGCAAAGGATTGATAAAATAGATTGATTTGGTATGCAAAACTAAGAAATGCAAAGTGTTTGAAAACACGCTTTGATATGCAAAAACAACTAAAAACATAAACAAACAATAACAAAACTTAATGAAACTAAATGAGGTGCACTTGGAGGCTGAAAGCTTATGTGAAGAGATTCTAGAATATTGAAGAGTTTACTATATTAGTGAATTAGTCTTGTTTCTGGTGAAAACTGTCAGAATAGGTTTCGGGATACCAAGAACAAAAAACTTTAGAAATTTTTTTTTCTAGCTTGGTAGTGGGACTCATTCACCATAGATGGTGAATTAGTCCACTTGCAAATTTTTGAAAAGTCAAGGGTCAACTTTGTGGGTCCTGATTTACACTTTTCTACGTGATAGGTTGCTAGATGGGTGGGTGCATGGAGATGGGTAGCCAATTGTGGCCACTTTCAATTTTTTTTTTTGAAAATTCATAACACGAGCGCATTAGAATGTGCTAACGTTATGGCTTGGTGGGTCGAGCCTAAGGCTCGACCACAACGATCCCATAATTTGAGCGTGTTATAATGTGAGCACATTATAACATGCTCGTGTTATGACATGTTAAAAGAAAAATAAAAGTGAAACTCATTCATTCTTCATTTCGATTGTGTTTTTTGTTGTGCCTGTGGCCAAAACCCCCATTTTTCATGCTTGTGTTCTAGGAGGAGGCATTGTGCAAAAATATTCACCAATGGTTGCTATTTCTTCACAAGGATGGTGCCATGACGACGAGAAGGTGTGAGAGGTGCTATTTCCACAACAAGAAGAGCAACCAAATCCTCAAGAACAAAATCAACCACAACAACCTCCTCCACCAATCACTCAACACCCTCTTGGAACTCAAAAAAATTTAATGAGTGAAATTAAGAACAACAAAAAGAAAACTGAGGATTTAATCAGTAGGTTGAGTGATCCAAATGGTTCAACCACAGAAAGAATGACCCTAGCAAGTTCATTGAAAGATATGTTAAAAAATGTAGATTCAATTAGCAAACAAATAACTAGATGGAAAGATAGGAGGCAGGCAACTAGGGCTTATTATGTGGATAAACTATCATATAAAGATGTAAAGGATTTAAAAATTACAAAAGGTGATTTGTGCTCATTATTCACTAACCCACACACAAATCAAAATCTTACCCTTAATGTGAATATGTTTCCTATTCATTGGTGCCACCACCAATAGATTAGGAACTATTTTTATGATAGGTGGTACATGGTCTTTGATTACCCACTGTGCAACAATTGTGAAGTCCTATAATATTTACTTAGGAAAATATATAGTGAGTTCATAGTGAGAAAAATCCAAAATTATTTTGATATGAGGGACTTCCAGGGGAGAGGTGGGGGGTTGGCTCAGGATAAACCCCATGCATAGTCAGATCTTACGCGGAAAGGGAGATGAGCTCTCGCTAGGCCGCCTCGTGAGCACGTTGGTATGCCTTCTTGTTGTGAAAGAGAGTGCCCACATAGAGACATTGCAGGTGATCAACACTTTGACCCAGAGTGGTATCCATCATACTAGCCCTATTCTACAACACCATCTAGGGGAGTCTTCAAGTGGTGACCTTCGAACCCATGTGTGTCAATCTTTCGGGGTGACTTGTTCATATGACCCCACCAACACTCATGAGGCTACTACATAGGATCCATTTGCAGCTATGGAGATGGAGAGGGAAATTGAAATTTTGCATGAGGCGTATGGCATTGATAGTTGGGTAAAAGTTAGCATGTTCATTGAATTTAATTTATTAAATTTTGATTTTGAAATGCAAGATTAACTAATTTAGTTTTATGATTTTAATAAAATTGCAGGGTCACAATGTTGAGACTAGATACGCCAGCCCTCCACCTACTTATTTCCACAGTACACCTATTGGTGGGGTATGTAACTAGTAAACAATTATAAATTTATTACATGTTAATAGCATTTTTTTACGAATGGTATTTTAATATGTGATTTTGGATGTTGAATAGGCTAATATTGAAGGTTTCGATGGAACACCTCCCAATGCTAGTGGATTTACTCAAACCTACACGCAGGTAATAGAATAAAGAGTTTAACTAATGAATTATACTTAATAGATTTGTGTAGTTTATATTTATATTGCTGATTATGTTGCATTACACATCATTCAAACTCAAATAATTACTTCGCATTCCATAACTAATAACTAGATGTTGATAGATGAAAAAATTTCAACTACAATATAGTTGTTTAGAAAGTCAACATAAGCAGTGATGCAATTACTTCACATAGCTTAAGTAATAAGTCTAGGAACAGCTTCCAACTACATTTGCTTGTCATGGCATTCCATGAGACCACTTTTTACTGCTCGACATCTTTTCAAATAGTTCACTACCTTGTCTATGTTATGGATGCTTGGAAGGAATATATGAAAGAATAATAGTAAGCAGTAGCATAGACAGGGCAATGAGTTTTTTGAAAAAATTCCTCAAAGAAATGTGGTCTCATGATGATTTTTGTCACCATGAGACCCAATTTCTTTGAGGAAAATTTTCAAATAGTTCATTTCCTTTTCTATGCTACCACATTTTCCATATATGTCTACCAAAGCATTTTATCAAACAGTTCATTTCCTCACTGCTATGGCTAAAAGATTAAAAAAGGTGCTTTCCAACAAACTAATGCAATGCAGGTAGTCAAATAACTTAACTTCATCATTCAAAAGGATTCAATCCACTTTACATCTCACAAACTCAATTCTTTCTTTCTTTTCAAACTTCTACCTAGTCTTCTTACTAGGTCAGCCAACCCACTTTTCCTATCAAAACTTTCAATTTTCTCAAGCAACCTTGTCAACAAATCCCCAAATCAGGCACCCATCATGGCTCTGACAAGGGAGGTATGAGGAAAATTAGTAAATTTCAGTTTACATTCATTGTTATAGATGTTAGTGAAAAATCAAACCATTATTGATTCATATTTTAATTTCTATTTGGATGGTTTATATAGGGCTTGACCATGCCTAAGCATGGGTGTTCGAATATTTCCCTCATGGAGAGAGATCATGAGATGGTGGTAAGTGATTATTTTGTTAAATATATCATTTTTTATAATGTAATTTCTATATATTCATGTCTTTACTTCTTATTGTAATAGTTAAAACTTCACCATGAACTAAACACTAGGAGGAGTAGGAAGAGCACTCCTTGAGCATAGCACAAACGAGTGACAGACCTATCACCATCTGATCGACAAGCAAAGGGAAAGAATTTATTTCCAGAGCATGGATAGCAATGACTTTTGATTCCAGAGCCCTTTGTTGTATGACTACATGGTAGTTTTGTACATATTTTGTATTGGATATATTTGACATTGTATGCATATATGGCATTCTCGTAATCCTATATGGCTATTTTGTACATATATTTCATACTTATATCAACATATATTGATGTATTCCTACATGGCTATTTGGTTAATACAAATATTTTTTATCGACGATGTCCATATTTGCATTCTAAATTGATGGTTCAATAGATATGAGTTATGTGTATTCAAGTGTATACTTTACAACTTACGTGTATACTTTGTGACTTACGTGTGTTCCAATGTATACTTTGTGACTTATGTGTTTTCATGTGTATACCTTGTATTCATGCATATACTTTGTATTAATTTGTGTATACTATGTATTCATGCGTATACTTCAAGGCTTACATGTTTGAGTACTTGTGTTTCCCTTATAATTCATATGTACATGCTTGTGTATACTTATTAATTGGTTATCCCTAACATTGATCATTGTTGTCCTTCATGGTTTGTCTTGAATATTAATTGATTGATGCTAAACAACTTTATCTAAAAGCAAAAAACACGTTTTCAATTGGTATTCCATGAAATGATTCATAAACAGATTCCAATATGTTCTTGATGCGCCACCATATAAACACATCGAAATATTTATATGTCAACTTTTTGCAATATTATTTCTTGTATACGAAATGGTCTCGGGAGAAAGCAAGTTATAATTTATAATACAAATAAGAAATGGACTCAATGTTTTCCTAGACCCCCGAATAGGTCTATTTAACAAAGAAACACACTCTCAATCAATCTTCCAATTGCAAAACACCATTGGGAAACATTTACCAGTCTGCAAATCCACAAAATCCACAATTTTTATGGTGTGATTGGCCCTCTAACCCCACTATCCTCTAAACCCTCACTTTTCAAAAATTTCACTAGGGTATATTGAAAACCCCATATCTACACATCATACAACCTTAAAACATCTTCCAACACTCTTCATTATACCTACACAAACTTAATTGACCACCAAATTATGTTGCCCCTTGACTTTACCCACTTTTACTCCCTCAAACCTCTCTTTTTCATTCAAAACCCCTCTATTCCCAATTAGGGCATCATGCCATAACATACTTTTGACATCCCTTTTCCATGTAGACCATTTGAACACATCAAACTCCACAACCTCACCCTATTCCAACCTATTCTAACTTATTCTGAAGCAATTTCTTCTTTTCACTTCATCTAGCCTTGCTTTTAAGGCCTAAATTCTAAATTTTGAATAGGGGCAGTGTTAGTAATCTCTTCCAATGACTTTACCAATGCTATTTTCTTATTTTAACTTACATAATTGACTCAAATGACCCCACACTAACTCAAAACTAAAAGTAAGATTACAAAATGGCCTATCATGGACTTATTTTTTATTATAATGACTAAAACCACTGAACTAGACCTTCATCAAATGGAGGAACAAGGTGCTCTGCACCAATGATCATACACTTTTTGTGTGGAATACTCAAAGTTCTCAACCGTAGTGTGTATGTTTCTCTTTTCTATTGTTTTGTATGCCATCATAAGAGATCAAGCCGGTTGAACGCAACTCAAATCCATTTCGCATGTTTGGGTGCAAAAGGGGACCATGCCTTGTATAAACCTACCTATCAGGATGTGTTGGAGTAGTTAGTTTGGTCACATGAATTGTAAAATAAAATTTGCACCACTTTGCAACTTTAGACTGCTTCCATTTGACACTTTTTCCATCAAGTGAAAACTAGACACCATAAGAAAATGACTCAGAGATAACAAAAACCGATATCTATAGGTTATTGTAGAGGGGTGCAACATGATCCCATAGGCTTAGACATAAAGTTCACAAGAGTCATGGTTTCTGAGTAATAGCCCATCAAAGTTTGCTTCCCTTTTACACGTTGAACCCTTAAGGAATCGATCCAGTTGAACATAGCTTGGAGCAATTCCACATGTTTGAGTGTGAAAGAGGACCATGCCTAGTGTAAAAATACCTATTTGGATGCGTTGGAACAACCCGTTTGGTCATGTGAGTTGCAGAACAAAAGTTGCACCACTTTACAACTTTGCACTACTTGCATTTGACACTTTTTCCATCAAGTGAAAATCCACCACCATGAGAAAACCCCTATGAGATAGCTGAAACTGAGAGAGATTTTTATAGAGGGGCCCAATGCAATTTTGTACGATTAGACGAGAAGTTTCTAAGCATCACGATATCTGAGTAACATGTTGAAGTTTGCAGCCATTTTGCAATTTGGACTCTTAAGGGATCGATCCAGTTGAACTTAGCTCAGAGCAATTCCATGCATTTGGGTGCAAAAGAGGACCATGCCTAGTGTAAAAATACCTATTCAGACATGTTGGAATAATCCGTTTGGTCACACAAGTTGCAGAACGAAAGTTGCACCACTTTGCAACTTTGCACTACTTGCACTTGACACTTTTCATCAAGTGAAAATCTTCCGCCACAGGAAAACCACTCTAAGATAGCCAAAACTGAGAGAGGTTTTTGTAGAGGGGCCCAATGCGATCCTATAAGATTAGACGAGAAGTTTCTAAGCATCACAGTATCTGAGTAACAACATGCTAAAATTTGCAGCCATTTTGCACTTTGGATCCTTAAGGAATCGATTTGGTTGAATGTAGCTTAGAGCTATTCTGCGTGTTTCGGTACAAAAGAGGACATGCATAGTGTAAACATACCTATTCATACGCGTTGGAATGGTCCATTTGGTCACACGATTTACCAAACAAAAGTTGCACAACTTTGCAACTTTGCACTGCTTGCATTTGATAGTTTTTCTATCAAATGAAAATCTACTGCCACAAGAAAAAAACTCTGAGATAGCCAAAACCAAGAGAGGTTTTTGTAGAGAGGCCCAAAATGATCCTATAGGATTAGACAAGAATTTTCTAAGCATCATGGTATCCGAGTAACAACATGCTAAATTTTGCAGCCATTTTGTACTTTTGACTCTAAAGGGACCGATCTGGTTGAACATAGCTCAGAGCGATTCCACATGTTTGGGTGTGAAAGAGGAACATTCCTAGCATAAAAATACCTATTCAGATGTGTTGGAATAGTTTGTTTGGTCACACAAGTTGCAGAATGAAAGTTGCACCACTTTGCAACTTTGCACTGCTTGCATTTGACATTTTTCCATCAAACAAAAATCTGCCACCACGGGAAAACCACTCCAAGATAGCCAAAACCAAGAGAGGTTTTTGTAGAGGGGTCCAACACGATCCTGTAGGATTAGACAAGAAGTTTCCAAGCATCATGGTATCTGAGTAACAACATGCTGAAGTTTGTAGCCATTTTGCACTTTGGACTCTTAAGGGATCTATCTAGTTGAATGTAGCTCGAAGCGATTCTGCATGTTTGGGTGTGAAAGAGGACCATGTCTAGCATAAAAATACCTATTCAGATGTGTTGGAATAGTCTATTTGGTCACATGAGTTGCAGAACTAAAGTTGCACCACTTTGCAACTTTGCATTGCTTGCATTTGACACTTTTTCCATCAAGTGAAAATCCGTCGCCACAGGAAAACCACTCTAAGATAGCCAAAACCAAGAGAGTTTTTTGTAGAGGGGCCTAGTGCGATCTTGTAGGATCAAAAGAGAATTTTTTAAGAAAAATGGTATCTGAGTAACAACGTGCTAAAGTTTGCAGCCATTTTGCACTTTGGACTCTTAAGGGATCGATTTGATTGAACATAGCTTGGAACAATTTTGCATGTTTGGGTGCAAAAGAGGGCCATTCCTAGCATAAAAATACTTATTTGGACACCTTGGAACAATCCATTTGGTCACACGAGTTGCAGAACAAAAGTTGCACCACTTTGCAACTTTGTACTACTTGCATTTGACTTTTTTTCGTCAAGTCAAAATTTTCCGCCACGGGAAAACCACTTCGAGATAGCCAAAACTGAGAAAGGTTTTTGTAGAGGGGCCCAAAAAAATCATTTAGAGTTAAACGAGAAGTTTCTAAGCATTGCAATATTTGAGTAACAACATGCTGAAGTTTGCAGCCATTTTGCACTCTAGACTCTTAAGGGATCAATTTGGTGGAACATAGCTCATAGTGATTCTGCATTTTTGGGTGTGAAAGAGGACCATTCCTAGCGTAAAAATACATATTTAGATGTGTTGGAATAGTACGCTTGATCACATGAGTTGCAGAATGAAAGTTGCAGCACTTTGCAACTTTGCACTGTTTGCATTCGACTCTTTTTCCATCAAGTGAAAACTAGACACCACAGGAAAACCACTCTGAGATAGTGAAAAATGAGAGAGGTTTTTGTAGAGGGGCCCAACATGATCTCATAGGCTTGGATGGATATTTTTTAAGCACCATCGTTTCTAATTAATACCTCGTCAAAGATTGCTACCCTTTTGCACTTTGGACCCTTAAGGGATCGAGCTGGTTGAACGTAGCTCAAAGCGATTCCGCATGTTTGGGTGTGAAAGAGGACCATGCATAGCATAAATATACCATGTCTAGCATAAATTTACCATGTACTTAGAAGAAGATCAATAAAATTCATTATTTCCTTCCATTTTTCTATATTTTAACCAGAAATCTAATGTTTCTTTGAACTGTATGGTTTTGTACAGGGTGATTGTGTTATCTTTTTCAATCTCTTTGTGTTTCCATAGACCCAACACATATTTAGAAACCCATTTTGATGTTAGTTTTCTTATTTGGTGAAAGGGAATAAGTTTTATGGGGTTTGTGTTGTTGCCCCTGTAGATTTTGATGGAAAAGGGCATGAAAAATGAGGTTTCACCCTAGGGTTTGATAAAATATTGCATGTAGAGGTTGGGTCATTGTCTTTTGAGTTTTTGTAGGTGATTTTAAGAAGGTTTGAGGTAGTGGCATGTTCTGACAAGGTATGGAAATATTCCTTTGAATAAACCCTCCTCATACTAGCATAAAAAAAAGTTTTTGTTGTTTGGCATGGTGGAGTGAGTTTCTCCTAAGAAAAATTGTGGATCTGAGGGTTTGGATACATAAGAATCACTTCCCCAATAATTTTAGGAGGTTGTTGAATGTTTAAAGGTATGTTCCTTTGTAAATTAGGCCTAGTTAGCCTAATGAGAACATTGAAGAAGGTCATTTTTGATGCACATGTTCTAAGACAGTCACTATTGATTTTGAAGTATGTGTTGTAACTTAATAATAGCTATCTAGATCAATTATTTTTTTGTGAAGTCATTTGAGAAGTTTTCCTCAAAAGACCACTTGGGGCCACACTTTTCACTTTGAAATTCATCATAAAACCCTATAGCAGCAACTCCACCTTTGTTTCTTGAATTCCCCTGCACAAATAAGCACACTCACACCTAAAAAATCCTAATACTAACCTACTCCATTGATCTAAACTATCAAATTTTGTGGAGTAGTCATTTTTGGTTATCTAGACTCTCAAAACCCCAATCTTGAGGGTTTAAAGACCGAGTTGAGAAAAATTAGTTCAAACTAATGATAAACTCAATGGATACCCTCCTAAATAGATTCAAATGAAAGCTACTTCACTATTCTACCTTAAACAGCAAGATTCAAGTCCTTAAACTACTGTACATGCTGTACAAGTTAATGAACAACTGAGAAAACTCAGAAGATCACTAAAAAAAGGACTTTATTGATTTTAAATCTTCAAGAATACAAAAGATCTTTGTTTTGCTCGACCTTACATGCTTTATATCACTTCTCTAATCACCTAATGACCTCTTTGAGACTTTGAATACATTACATATGACCTTCAAATGACCTTTTTCACATTGTTTACATTTCAAAATTCAAATTTTCCAAATTTTCCTATTGAAGGCATTTAGATAACAAGGTGCTACTGCACCAAACATGAACTCCAAAATTACAGTATTTGAGTATATCTCATTAAAATTCCTTAGGTACTTTGTTCTCACATATCTTTTACAATGTCACTCATACATTCGAGATTCTCTTTAAATGTCTACATCATAGGTGCTCATTATGAGGTTAACTTCAATTGAGTAACTTGAGATTCCCTCGCTAAGCTTCACACACTCTTTTATAATGGCTTCAAATCATAATTAAGATTTGTCAAGATCATAAAAATAAGGATGTTGCATTGCTTTTTTGGCTGAGATTCTCTTTGATGGCTCATAAATCACCATTTTCTACAACGAGAGACCAATCAATTTTTAGTAGTTTACTTACAAATACACAAAGTAAAAGAGAAAAAGAAAGAGAATCCAAAATGGAAATGAAATGAAAATAGATGGAAGGAACTTACAGATAGGCATGCTAGTCTCACAACTTAGTCACTCTTGGTCATACATCTTCACTAGGAGTTCAAAGATACCTATTGCACACAACACCTCTCATGAATAGAGTAAGTTGAAATTTGAGATGCTCTTATAATGTCTACATCATAGTTGCTCATGATAAGGTTAACATCAAATGAATAACTTGAAATTCCCTCACCAAGCTTTGCACACACTTTTGTAATAGCTTAAAATCATGATTGAGATTTGTCAAGATCATCAAAATAAGGATGTCGGATTGCTTTTATGGCTGACATTCTCTTGGATGGCTTATAAATATGCATTTTATGTAAGGGGGCACTAATCAATTTGTGGTAGGTTACTTACAAATAGGAAAAATAAAAGAAGATGATAAAATTTCCATCAAACAAATTAATGTGCATACAAGTATAAATTAATAAGAACTAATGTGCATACTTACAAATTAATCCAACAAACCATCTGGGTTTGCTCTACTCTTTATTGTGTCATATATTGCTTCGTGGTTAGACTCACGGACCTTCCACAAGACCTTGTTCAAAGGTCTACCCCCATATTTGGTCAAACAAACATTGGATTCCATGACAAGGTTCGAGTAATGAAGAATCTTATGATGCATGTCAAAGTCTTGAAACAACAAATGTTTAACACCCTTATGTGGGTACCTTCTAAGCCACGTTCCAATAACAACTGATCCTGTAGGGTATTCGATGCTTTCTCCATCTATAACTGGGGCATCCAATTTCTTTTTGGCCTCAATGCAATGACACAAGTAATAGTTTGTTCCCTCTTCGTTGTCTTCATCTGCAATAACTGCATAAACTTTCCCTGCAATGGTATGTGCAGCAAATCTCTTGAAATTAGTCAACATTACGAATACACTACAAAGTAATATAACAATATGGAATTTCAAAAACTAAGCAAGCAAATATATTACCTGGTTGAACTAGATCTGATACATGGTCAAAGTCAACTGATGAGTCCATCTTTGTTAGTTCCAATGTCATTGGAGGGTGATACGTGTGAAGTGGGCTGAGATAACTTGTCAACCATTTGTCAAACCCACTCCCCTAACTCACAATCATTCCAGGCTTGCATTGTACATGAAGAAAAAAAGCATGCCATCTTATGTGTATCGATACTCCATGACCTTGCATTTGAGCTAAGGAAAGAGTGTAGCTCACTTGATCCTTTTAGTGCACAACAATCCTCATATAGTGCAATGTTAGTATCATCCATCAACCAAAAATACCTATGAACTGAAGACGTACCTTCATTACCTGGACCCATCGAAGCATTACACCACTCAACAATTGATCTTGCATCTGTCAAATTTGCATTGTCTTTATACTTTAACTCTTATCATGCTAATGCTCTTTTCATGCATGCTCCTACACCATCATGCTCCCCCTTTCCATGCCCAGCCTCAAAAAAATTCTGCATATGCTATGCACCTATAATGACATGCATCCTGCTCAACCAATAGAACATGTGCGAGTTCTTGAACTGTGTTGCATAGTTATCTGACCATATTATATGCCAATTGTATGCTATGCCCGTCTGAGCCAAATCACTATAGAACATTTGGAAGCAACCTTGTACGAACTCTAGAGAATGTGTGTGATCATCACTAATATAAAAGTTATACTCCCTCAATACCTTCCTTTGGTCCTCTATACTATCAGCTGCATGAATGAATGTTATTTGCACAAATATCAAAACCTATGTGGAGTTGTAATACTGTGACTGTACCTCACATTGTGGTTGTAGAGTGTAGTTCTCTGCAAAGTCAACCACTGATACTATGTTTCCAACTAGAAAGGTGTCCTTGCATAGCTTGAATTTCCTATCCAACCATCGGGCTCTATGGGTATTCCTTGCATACTCATACACTATATTTTCATGAAACATGGACATAAAATGATACATTGGAATCTTCTAAATAACCAAATCACACCTTTTTGCTTGAGACCCATCTTTTTTAGCATATACCAAAATTTTATACTTCCCAAACTCTACTAGTTTCTATCCCACCTCATATGTGCTTTCCATATGTTGACATACTAGCATATCCTGCAAGCCACTACAACGCTCACATGAACCATCCAAGCATGTTGTCCTATAAAATATTTGGCCATCCTCTATTTCAGATAATTTTTTTGATAAGAACTCTCTTGAAGATTTTGGTGGGGCTTCTATGCCACAATCCTGCAAAACATTGTTATTATGCAAATCTCAACATATAGAACGATAAACATCATAATGGTTAGAGAATTCAATATGTAGTCTATAGCAACAAGTAGTGTGTGTGTGTGTGTGATTTATCTTGACTTAAAAAGGTTTAAGCATTTCAAAAAATCTTTTGCAAATACTAATTTGAGGATAATCCATTTGAAATTTATGAAAAAATTGGGTTTGAATCATATCCAAAAAATTCTTTAGATGTGGCTCATGGTTCCAACTACTGATTCTCCTTCTTACCACATCCCTTTGATTAAGAGATGGCCTTGTGTTATTCTTCCAATACTCTTCAATTAGTGTTCTTAATGCTTCAACATTTTTTTTATCTTTTTGTGGTAGTCTCCCCAAGAATGCCCATAATTCATTTGAATCGGTGCCCTCAATTCTTTGTCACCTTTGAATGGCTTTTGATAATTTTTTTCTACTAATTCTCATTTGTTCACTCGTATTTCTAATGAGATGAGCTCTCTTTGTTTGACTGCTTACCAAAGTTGATGTAATGACACGTCATGTGAGATTACTATCCTGTGAGAATGAGGTCTTATCCACACTCTCATATACATCCATTAGATTCTTCACAATAGTGTTTTCACTTGATGCATTCGATGTTCTCAACCCAAGAGTCTTCATGATGTCTCTATACTTTATACCCCGCATCATTTCAACAAATAGTTGACATCTTGTGGTCTTATTTAGCCTTTCAAAGTAGAATTTCCAAATCTTATCAACATATATTCTACAAGTGCATGTTGGAATATTACCTTTCATGTGCTACAAAATATCCTCATCAATATTAATCAAATACTTTTGCTTTCTACGCAAAATTCTAGGTGGTGTTCTCCTAGGTACATATATCTCAACATTACAAATTTCATCAATATTTATTTGAGGTGGGCTAGATTGTGTACCCTCAATTGATGGTGGAGTAGAAGACATACCTTGAGGTTCTCTTGGGGATGATGGCATACCTTCTTTGTCAAATCTGAGTGATGATGTACTCTAAACTTGAGATGCACTCGATGGTGTCCAACCATATTCACTTGTGATAGATGGTGTCCCTCCATATTCACTTGCGGTAGCTGGTGTCCCTCCATATTTGCTTGTTCCTAATGGTGTCCCTTTGTATTCACTTTCCATAGAGGGTGTGTCTCCAACTACGGTATCTAAATCTTACGACAATGCTTTTGCATTCATGCCCTTTGTACTGACAAATCTTGCTCTCTTTTTGATGGTTGAGGTTCCTCTTTAGTTGGCTTGTTTTCGTCAATAGTACCCAATTTATTCTTTTCACGATATGCTGCCACCCGTTCTCTCTCCTTTTATTTGAAGGTTCCATACTCTTCATCTGTTAGTTTATTCCTTCTTTGTTTCTTCGACATGATGGATAATTTTACCTCTAGCATGGTAATGAGACGAATATTAGTTCCTAAAGTATTTGTCCATTCAAATAAATGAAATATATGTCATTCAAGGCTTCATAAAAAATACTTACAATCATCTTGTACAAGACTATTTCTAGCATAGACAAAGTTGGTGCAGGGGCATGCCATGATTACAAGATAGGAAAATTACATTGTTTTCCTTGTGTAAATGGGGTGTTAAAGAAGGGTTTTGATGAAATGTTGAAGGAACCTTCCATGTAATGGTTGTTTGAGTTTGTACAATGAATTTTTGAATTGTTGTTGGTATTGGTGAGGTTTGGTAAGCCCGGTTGTCAAGACTTTCAATAAACCCTAGGTTATTTCCATGAAAGTTGAGGGTTTGGTGGTACAATGTTTTAGAGGTCAATGATTTGAGAAATAATGGTTGAATTTTTTGTTTTGTAAGACAATTAGTGACTGTTAGTCGATATTTGCAGAAAACAAAGAGTTTTGGAGGTACCTCCTTTGTAAAAGAGGGCTATTGGTGGCCTACAAGGCAGGGCATCCTATTGGTTTTCAATATTGTTGCAAATAAGCCTCTTGAAACCTTTTGGTATGTTGTGTTAGGAGTTTAAGTTTGTCTCATATTATGTTTGTTAGGTCTTTGTATGGCCTTCTCCAAAATATATTGAGAAAAAGCAGTGTTGGAGGGCTACAAGCCTTTAGGTGTGTGTTTGGGATAAGTTGAGTACTGTATAGTGTTTAAGGGGCTGTTTTGTTGTTTCAATATGATCATTTTGAGCTGGTTCGGGTCTTCACCACCTAGGTTGCTACCACACTGCCCCTACCTTCCCAACCCTACCCTATTGGCAAGCTAGCTCACTCACTAGCTTGCCAATGCAATAGGGTTGAGAAGGTAGGGGCAACGTATGCCTCATAGAAATGGGGTGCCTCTATGAGGCATACACTTCCCCTACCTTGCATCACCATGGCACCCCATTTCTATGAGGCATATGCTTCCCCTACCTTCTCAACCCTATCACATTAGAAAGCTAGTGGAGCATTGGAATGCTAGCTCACTCACTAGCTTACCAATTTCATCGGGTTGAGAAGGTAGGGGCAGTGTATGCCTCATATAAATGGGGTGTCGCGGTGATGTAATCACCATAACACCCCATTTCTATGAGGCATACATTGCCCCTACCATGTTAACCATTTCTGAGACTAGCCTAAACATAGTTTTAAGGTTTGAAAGTCATTTAAAATTGCCATATCTCTACTTCTTCAAAACATGCTTGGGTTATGAGAAAGTTGGTTTTTTTATAGATTTATTTTCTCTCTTTGTCTATACCCTATATACCTTGATTCTACCTCTCTTCCCTCTACCCTTATACCCTAATTCTATCTCTCTCCCCTCTAC